>WSXT02175178.1:2584-22092 GCA_011762715.2 Neuroterus valhalla | reverse complement strand
ATTTTGTAAAACATGGTGGTGTAAGCAAGTCAATTTTTCAAGGCCAACAGGCTGAAGAATAAACGTTTATCTATCTAAAAAAGGATATTTGTGAAGAAGTTTGAAGATTCCTGTTCCAACCGGAACTGGTATACCCATTATAATCGATTCCGAGACTCCGCAAATGGCATCTTTTTGTCCATAATAGGCTGCGTCGAACAAGTGATCGGCTGTTTTCTCAAACTAAAAAACACCATTTTAATTAATCAGACAAATTCAACTTTCCTATAGGAATTGATCTGAATTTAAAAATGATTCAAAATCAATTTCCAAATTCATTGATACATTCAAAATGTTCATTCACCGAGGCTAAATTCAAAACAGACTCCTTCATTTTCGCTAGACCCTGCCTCGTGATTCCTAGAACTTCTCCTCTACTTGTCATTAGATCTGCCACCAACATAGGGTGCCGCCTATCGATACTCATTCCGTGATTCTCCATCACTAATTTAATTTCAGTCATAATCGTCGCTCTCGCTGCTTCGATTCCCAATGTTCGGAACACCTACGATAAAAGTTTTTCAAATTTTAATTTATCAAATCAAACAATTTAGAAGGATAGTTTTTAAATATACTTGTACCTAAAAATAAGTGAAAGGAGAACTTAAAATTTATCTGTAAATTACAAAACGTAATTCTGGAAGTAAAAATGAATCGAATCTTTGTACAACTAACTTCGATAGTATTGTTAGAAGTTGTTTTCTTTCCAAGGACTCCATGCGTTGCCATGACCTCACGCATGTTATCACCTTCTACAAATAATTTATATTTTGTTTGTCCACTAGAATCATCATTGTGAATAACGGCTCTGTTAACTGAGGCGAGGCCCTAGGAAAGATTATCAAAATATATAAGAAATTATTAAAAATAAAGTTAGGTTCTTTTCAAATATAACTTATAACAATTATTTACCTTAATAACCACGCTTCCTATTTGATCTTTGAGATGCGTCAACGCAAAGCTCAGACTTTGTTTTTGCTTGTTTGGACTTATTGTTATAATCGAATCACTCTGGACATTCACCAATTTCGGATTGATTTTCAACTTGGACGTGCAAATACTGGAATAAAATTCATAATCACTTCAGGTATTAAAAACTGTATCAAAAGGGGCATACATTTAGGAAAATAATATAAAAGTAAAGGTATGAATTTTTTGATATAATAAACTTATAATACACATCACGTAGGCTTTGGATCGACCGGAAAGTTTTTTTTTAAATCAGATAAGTGACACAAGCAGTATGAAATTCCGAAAAATAACCTTCATTTTTTAAACATTTCTCCTTAAAGAATCGAAAATAACGTTCGATACGAAGCTTAAACCGAAAAAAAAATAAAAACGAGCGACATGAATAAATTATTCTACTTACGAATATCTAATAGACTCAGCATCGACTTCGAGTTTTAATAGATTAATTCTATCAGTGTCAAGTTTCACCAGCAGGAAACAATCATCGGGCAGATAAACCTCCTCGATGTATTCCGAGACTTCCCCTAAAGTCGTTTTCTCTATTCTTCCCTTGACTCTTCTTGCGAATTCCGGATCTGTGTCGATATCCTACAAGGCAAAAAAAGTGGAAACCTCCACTCAAGATAAGAAAATAAAAGAAAGAAGAAAATTGAATTATCTATTTATTATGAATTATCTACCAAAGCCGCTGTAATTATAGGTGTGCTTATTTTTGGATTCGCGTTAATAATTTCCTTAATACGGGGAACCCCCTGTGTGATATTCATAGAGGCGACACCAGCAAAATGAAAAGTCTTGAGAGTCATTTGAGTTCCTGGTTCTCCAATACTTTGAGCTGCAAGAGCTCCCACAGCCGTTCCTGGTTCTACCGTAGCTCTCATGTACTTTTCTTTGCAGGTGTGGATAAACTCGACTAATTGCGATAGAGTTAATCGCTCGAGTTCCAATTTTACGGGTGTTCTAGTCGTCATATTGAGTCGAATTTTTCCCACTCTTTTAGCCACCGAGGTCATAAACTCCCTGTAAACAAAAAAAAAAACAGAAAACATATCATTTTTGTTGAACAGCAAGAAAAGTAAAAGTAATTTCACTACATTAAGAACGCACTTCAGTTCATCTTTAAATTCGTCACTAAGGCAGGAATAATCTTCATTTTTCAGAAGTTCTTCTGACGCTTTCTTTATCTTTATTGGTTCGAGAGGTTCCTCGTCTCTATGAGGTGACATCGCTCTCACATGGTCGAGAACTCTTTTGTAATCGACCGGGCAGTCTTTACCTGCAAAATTGAATTATTACAAACGAGAAGAAAAGAAATGCTGGTAATTTTCCGTTTCGCACATCTTTTTTGGTCATTGGAATCGTGAAAGTCAAGCATTAGCTGAATGTCCTTTAAAATGAAGTATGTGATCAACAAAAAAACTACCCAATGAAGCAGTTACAAGTTCCTTGTTGAAATTCCAAGATTTTTTCTAGTTTTGCAAGTTCTGTTTAAACTCTGGATCGTTGCTTCCAGTTTAGAAGAACATACAAAATTTGAAGAATTTGATTTTCAGGGCATGGAAATCCTATTAAAACTACCCTTACTATAAGCCTTTGGGACTAATAGTTAAGAGAAATCAATTGGTTAGTAGAGGGCAGTGTGTTTTCAGAAAGTAAAACGACTAGGTATTCCATAAAAAAAGAGACGCACATATTAATTCTTTCATAAAAAATATTTATAATAATGAAGTTGAATATTGATATAAGTCTGTCTGTTCCAAGTGTGCAGTTTCAATATTTGTAGCCTATAGTAGGTGTATTTCACTTTTTTTTTCTGAAGTTAGAAGTCATTAATTTGAAATTACTAATTTCGTGTCTATGTTTTGTTATATTGCAGTAGTAAAAATTTATAATCACAGTTCTCTTAAAAATGTAATGCTGAGCATGTTTTATTAGTTACCTTCCATATAAGTGGGATCCAAACCATCAGCGCCGTATAAAAACTGAACAATATCCCCGACGGAATTTCGAACAGTCATATCGTATTGCAGACACAAATCCTCCAAACTTTTCACCAATCTTCTCTGCATGTAACCCGTCTCTGCAGTTTTTACAGCTGTGTCGACAAGACCTTCTCTGCCTCCCATTGTGTGAAAGAAAAATTCAGGAGGCGTGAGTCCTGAATAAAAGGAGTTCTGCACGAATCCTTTCGCTGCTGGAGTCTTGGAGAATTTCTCGAAATGTGGCAGTGCACGATCTTCGAATCCATCGGGCACACGTTTTCCGCTTATGGCTTGCTGTCCTACACAAGCTAGAACATTGAAAGAAAATAAATAAAATAGATATTAATAATGAATGTAAAAATAAATTTCGGGGGAAAAACTGACCAATCATCTGCGATATATTGATGAAACTCCCTTTGGAACCTGAGAGAGCCATGACTAGAGGACTGTTGCTAGGATGAAGTTCTTTCAAACAAGCTTTACCAGCGTGATCTCGGATCACGGAAAGTTCTCTTAATATCACGGCTTCAAGACTTTCTTCTTCGGAACAACCTGGTTGGCATTGCAGACGTCCATCCTCCATTTGGTGGATGTACTCCGTGCATTTGGAATATCTGGCGAAGAGAGTTTAATGTTATCAAGTAATTTGAATTTTTTAATTTTTAGGTTTATCGCGAAATTTCATTTTGAACACTCACTGAATCGGATGATGTAGTTTACTACATTGGTATAATATAACAAGAAAAATTTTCAATAAAAAAATTCTATGATATGTAATAGTTAATAGTTTTTACAAAGCCTTCATTTTTTCAAATAGACAAACTGAAAAAAAAATAATAAGAGATAAGGTTGATCACTCACATGCCAGACATAAATTGCTGGTTATTCAAACCTTTGGATTTGAGCTTTGGAATATGAATATTTTGACATTTTTAGTAATCAAAACTGAAGGTCTTATTAAATTGTTCAATGTGGAACACTCCTTGATTTAAATCCATGATAGTTCTAGTGTCCAATTTCAGGTTTTAGGCCTTCAAAGTTGTATAAGTTTAATTGCAAGGTCTACAAAATTTAGGAGCATATTGAGGTATACCACTCGATTTGAGAAAAAGCATCAGATTTTAGGATTTCAAGACTTCAGAGAATGTCAAAAGATTCAAAAATATTTCAAGAGATTTCAAGAGGAAAGTTATGGTCCAATTCTATCTACATTTCGAGCAAGAAAAGATGACTCCAATTATATTTTATAGTTTAATTTCGAGGCCTACAAAATTGAAGCACGTAAGTATGTAGATCACTCAATTTAGGATGCACACGCGATTCTAAGATTTCAAGATTTTAAGAAAATTCAAAAGAATCCAAAGATTTCAAGAAAAAATATGAAGTCGAATTTTGTTCAACTCTAAACCCACGATTTGAATTCTATTTCTATAAGGAATTGTTGAAAACCTCTAATCAATTAATTTTATACAACCTGATATTCATGAATGCTCATTCAGTTCTGTAGACTTCTTAATATTTGAATTTGTTACATACCCAGCGTTTAGGAGTTCGTGTTTAGCTTTCAGCAAACCCTGTCCAGGAGAGACGTCACCAATTCCAATGGAGAAACCCTTGTTCATTAAAAAAAGACTCGCCATTCTTGACAAACGCCACATGGCGATGGTCGCAGCATCTTCGCCCCAATCACGCAGAAGAATGTAGAAAATATTTTGTTTTGATCCAGAACCCAAGGTGGATTTATCCATCGATCCTGCGAGGAGTTCCGAGTTCCGAACAATTACATCTAAAAAAATGGGTAAAAATTCAAAGTGAAACGAAGCAAGTTTGGAGATTCAGGTTCACTAAATTATTAATATTAGGTTACAGATTCCGTCGACAGATACAAAATCCCCGCTTTTTGATATTTTAAATATTCCAGATCGAATATTAAATTACATTAGTCTGACAAGAATACTTACAAGAATCATTGATACATAATTCTTCATTACAAGTGTAGGCTCTGCCTTTAGTTTTTAAATTCGCCTTGATCGGACAATCCCTATTCGGTTTCAAAATCAGACTAAAAATCTGCTTTCCAGTCCACAATTTGTAAGGTTTCAGGATAGCAGGCTTAGGAAGAACTACTTCCATATCTGAATCGAAGCCAGATACGAGGCAACCGGCTAATTGATAAGCCTGAGTTCTATTCAAAAACGTGTCCTTCTGAGTTAGCAAATAGCCTCCTGTAATAAAATCCTGGGTCGCTGCAATCAACAGTTCTCCATTTCGAGGGGTCACGAGGTTTGATTTGTTCTGCAATAAAAACCATATTTCCAAATCTAAGATATGAATTCAAACCCCTTGGATTCGAATTACGAAATTAAAAATTGCTCCATTCTTTTTTTCATCATCCAAAACATACCCCCATCAAAACTAAGGCTTCAGCCCTTGCTTCTTCAGTTTGCGGCAGATGCAAATTCATCTCATCGCCATCGAAATCTGCATTGTAAGGGGTGCATACACACTCGTTAAATCGAAAAGTTCGGTGATTCATTACTTTTGCCTTGTGTGCCATTATACTAAGTTTGTGCAAAGAGGGTTGGCGATTGAAAAGAACCACATCATCATCTCGTAAATGCCTCTCGATCACATCGCCGTACTATAAAAAATATCCAATACGGTATTGAGGATTAGAATAAAGTCCAACTTAGAGCTATTAAACTGGAAATACAGTACTAGAAATTCTTAAAAAGTCGCACTAGTTACATTTATTCAATGTTTTAATATTTTCCAATTTTAACAAAGTAAATTAGACCGAACCGAGGGGCTTTCCAGAATTTCAAGATTTCAGAATATTGAAAGCAATTTCAAAGATTTTACGAAAGCTTGCATACCAGATGTTAAGAGTGAAAATGATATAATTCAAAATTACATACTTCTTTCGGAACTTCTTTGAAGATGTTTAACTGTTAGGTCTTGCAATTTAAAGAAGCGAACTAGTAGAATTATGAAATTTTATTTTTGATCTACAGCCTGAAAATAAAAGGAAAAAATCGATACTTTACCTGTAAATCTTGAGCGATTTTTTGCCTGTTACCATATCGCAAGAACTTTCTAATTTTATTTTTTCCCTGGTGGATAAAGTTCGCACCAGGATGAACATCAGGGCCATTTTGCACCAACTTCCGCATCAATTCTATATTCGAGTGATTAACGCGTTCCGGATAAGTGAGAATTTTCGCCACATGAATCGGCACTCCAACCTAGATAAGAATAAAAAAATAGTATTATCATTCTTATACTAATAAGCAGTTTTTATCGATCTTGAATCTAGGATTTCTACTTGATCGATTCGCAGATTTGGATCCGGGGAAATGACAGTTCTGCTCGAAAAATCGACTCGTTTTCCAGACAAGTTTCCTCGAAACCGTCCCTGCTTTCCTTTTAAACGTTGGACTAGACCTCTACCAGATTTCTTCGGCTGTAACAAAATATGAATAGTATATGAAGTGATTTTTCCTACTAATTGTAGAAGATTTGATGGAAATCGGTTGAATATGGGGATCTGGTCCTCTGGACTTGAATTGAAAAAAAAAATCATAATAAAACTCACTTGCATATTAAGTGGGATTCCAGACACTTCACTATTAATATAAAGAGCGCAATGCAACTGTAAAAATTCCCAAGCCTCGTTATACAATTGAACCCTCGATCCAGTTCCTCGATGTTTCTGGATAATGTCGTTAATAAAAACAATCTCGCTCAATTTCATTGTGAGATTATCCTCATTTGTTCCAGCTTTTAAATCTGATTCTACACCAGGTCGAATACAGATCGGAGGAACTGGAATTCTCGTTAGGATTAGATCCTTCGGCTGTGCGCAATAGGGATTCATCAACAGAAGAGGAACATCGTCTTCTGGAATTCTCTCAAATAAATTTTGTACCTGAAACAATCCAAAGAAGATAATTGAAACTAAAATAACTGGATTGAGGACAGCACCAATAAAGTTTTTATTTACCTCTAACGGATTCAAAACGTTCACGAGCCCACTCTGCAAAATGCTTTCCAATTCTTTATTCTCTTCCGTAACACTTCTGTACTCGGACAATTTTTCTTGCAAAACGACATCAGTGCTTTTTTTGCCCTTGAATTTCTCGTGGACAATTTTGAGCAAGCCTGCCTTTTTAACAGTCCCGTTTTGTTCTCCACAATGGGGACAAATCGAAGTTTTCTTTGCTTTTTCGAGAATTTGTTTTCGAATAGCTTTACGACTTAAATAATCTAAATTGGGGTTCAATACACGGGGTAAGTAAGACTTTTTTAGATCTTTTGTTAACATGACGGATGCGCATTTCTGTGAAAATTAAGAAGATATAAATTGGGTCGTAATCTTAGAGTTAAGGTAAAATCTTGAATTATATTGAAAATATAATAGTTTACTTTGCAAATAGATTGTAGGATTCCGATAATTGATCTGAAGTAGCCAATGTGGAATACTGGCAGTTCTAAATCTATGTATCCGAAATGTCCTATACATTCATTCAGTGATTTACCACATGTTTGGCAGCTACTTGAATTCGAAGAAGTTCCCTGTAAAATATTTTATATTGTTTCCTAATTATTGGAATTTTACAGATTGCGTGTGCATTTCACAAAAAAAAAACTTTGATTCCACTCTGAATAATTGGTCATTCTCAGCGTTCAATTACGCTGAACGCTGGAGTAAAATATCGTCCATTTTTGTAGAAAATTCAAAAGAAATCCAGCAGAATTTTACGGGAGTTGTATTAAATTAAATTTGTAATTTTTACACTGTAAATGATTGACATCTTATTGTAAATCATTCGTAGTGGAACTTCATATGAAATTCATTACAGCGATATAAGATATGAGAGAAAAAATTATGAAACTTTTCCAGAGTTTTTCGGTATGTGAACATTATTTCAGGATAATTACCATTCTTTTATCTAGGACACCATAAGCAACAGGAGTCCGATTTCCATCCTGACCATACAAATTCTTATTAACGACATGGATATGAGCCTGTTTTCCCATATTGTGTCGACTATCGATCCCGAAAGATACCTCGGATCTAAATGGCAATACAATAAAAATAAGTCGTATTTAAGAAGTCAGAAATTTAAATGAATCTACTTACTATGTTAAAAACAGTAAATAAGTCTCAGGATGATAATATAGCTTACATCTTCCGGGCGATGTCTGTTTCTCTGTATAATTCTTTCACCATTTTTGCAATTTTGAGGTTATATTCCACTTCAAGGATTCCATAGAACAATCAAAACACTTGTTCACTCTAATCTTCTAAGCGCTAGGAAACAATCATTTTTCCCATGTGTTATTGAAACATTATAATTATAATCCTCATATATTTAAATCTACAAAAACCTGTTTATGACATTTTCCACGTTTTTTTGACGAACACAACACGATGAACACGTTTTCTTAGAATTTTCCTTCACAGTTGGCATCACTGCTAAACGGAAATATTGTGAAAAATAGTAATGAAATA
Source organism: Neuroterus valhalla (assembly GCA_011762715.2). Lineage (NCBI taxonomy): Eukaryota > Metazoa > Arthropoda > Insecta > Hymenoptera > Cynipidae > Neuroterus > Neuroterus valhalla. The sequence continues at coordinate 13,584 of WSXT02175178.1, read as the reverse complement.
TAATAAAAAACAATCATTCGTAAACCAAAGTCGAATGAAATTAACTCAATATCTATACCATAATTTTTGTGACTGAAAAATCGAGAGAAATTTAACTTTAATCTGGTTTTTAAATCTTTGTAACAAAGAATTTTGAGTATTGAGAATGGATCAACCAATAGAAGATGAGTACCTTGGTCCGTTTTGTTGCCTATGCTGACAGCATATTTATACGGTGTCTAGTTTCGCGGGAAATTGGTAGTCGAAAATTTGGAGATTTGTGAACTGCGTCTTTTGTTTATCACGTTTATTCTTCACATTTGACTTTAATTTTAACCATTTTGACGATAATAATTATCTTCAACGCGAGTGCCAAATTGTTTAGATGTTTTTCGATATAATTGTGAGAAATAAGTTCATTTTCTTCCACGAGCATGATATAAATTGTCACCCGCAGTTTTTTTGAGGTTAGAAATATGGATTTTAACGATTTTCCAGCAACGCAAGTTTGCGACAAAAATGATGATTTTGAGCCTACACAAAGTACTCAGAATACTGGCAATAATGACAACGATGATAGAAAACAGGTAAGAAACTTGTTTTCCTTCCCGATTTTTGTACATTTCTTAAATAAGAGAAAGGTTAGAATTCTCAGAAATCAATTTGCCTCTGATGTGCCTCATGTTTACGCCTCAGCTTCTGTATACTTATTTTAAATCGAATGACCTTAATCATCGCAATTGGATATTCTAAACAAAAAAATGACCTTGAATTTTTACCAAAGATATTCCAAACACTCGAATTACTTAATTTATTCTCAGTTGAGCAGAAAAATTAATTTTCTGTAGGAATTTTGCAGCACCTCTTCCTATGTCTATGAAGTGAAATTTTTGTACGCCAGTAATATCCCTTCGTTTTTTCTTTTCATTAATTTAAGAATTAATTCCTTCAAACTTTCTCAATACACTTACACAATTCACAGTTACGTTTTAGTTTTTGGTAGACATTTAGTGCTATATTATGGCATGTGTTGGTGCTGGTGTTGTTATATTCTTTTTCATGGAATGGAGATATTTAATAGTGTGTTGTTTGAATGTGATCTTTGGGTTTTCGTTTCTTATAGTTTATAATTATTTCGTAGCTTTATTGAAAACTTACGCGTGAAGAACAATTTAAATTTTAATCCATTTTGAAGACAATTTTTAAAATCTTCCGATCAATAATTTTTCATTCAGGAATATAAAATGTTAAATAAATTGTCAGGTACTCAAATTTGAAACCGCATATGTATTTTTTAATGTTCCTCTCTCAATTTGGCTTCATATTTACAATTTCACCTTGTTCACTTCTTAATCCTTTAATTCCAAGTTGTTGACTTTTATAATAAATATTGGATTTTACAGTTGACCACTGAAGAAGGCGTGCACTTAGAAACGATTTATACCCTAATATTTATATGAGCTCTAAATTTTGAATGTTTTGAATCAAACCAACGGTTTTTAAGTTTTCATTTTTGTTATTTTGATTTCAGGTCGGAGTTCTAATTATTAATGATACAGAGTATCCAATTTACACAGGAAGTAACACAATTGGTCGCCATGCATCAAATAATATTGTTCTGAAGGATTCCGTAAGTATTTTAATTCAAAGTGATTTTCAAGACGAAATAAAACTACTCATTGCTTTTTTCTTTAAAGAATGAACAAAATGTGCTTGAAGTATAAAAATAAAAACTTTTAATAGTTGTCACGGCATATTTGTATAATATAAGAATTTTATTTTGCAAATGCAGACAACAACTTTTGACGTGAATTTGATCAAGGTTTTTTTACATTACAGACTATTTCTAAACATCATGCAGAGATCGAAGGACGGCGCAAAGTTTCCTTCATTTGTGATTTGAAATCATGTAACACGACTGTCCTTAATAGAGTAAGTTGTTTTGATAATGGTAAATGATGAGACAAACTAGAGATTTCCTATAGAAAAATTAGGATAAGGTTATTGCTAAATTACTCAAAAAATTATTATCTGAAGCTTGGAAGCCAAAAGAAGTCAAGAAAATTTTATACCGTTCAAATGAAGGAGTAGACTTAGTATTCATGACTCAAACTTTGATGCAATTCAGATAGCTTTTGTCATTAAAGATGTTTCAAATTAAAAATTAAGATGTACAATTTTTTATCCATGCTCTGTAATTTTTTTGTTATGGCGATATATAATGCAAGACTGTTGAATTTTACAGATTTACAATTTTCGATTGCGAAATCATGAAAGCCTCTCATTGATATTTTACCAACTTGAATGTTACATTTTGAGATAATGCTATGGAAACCTTGTATAGTCTATTATATAAGGCTTTTATTCAATAAATAAACGTTTATTATTAAATTATTAAATAAACGTTTGAATTTAACTTTGAAGTTGAAAGCTTCAATTTTCAATCCCAATGATTGGTGACCAAAATTTGAGAGTAAAAATGGTAATTTATCGTAGGAGAAGTTGCTGCCGAATCGACTCTTTGAATTGTCCGATGGAGCTTCGCTTCGAATCGGGTCAGTTGCAGCAATTTACAGAAAGCTGAGCAGTTTAAACGAGAGTATTTTGAAAACTCCAGCCGCGGCAAGAAGTAACGAAATAATTGCGAGTACGCCAGATTCTGTATTGGTGAGTACCTAATTTTTTAAAGTTTTCACCTTTCATCAGTGCATATTACAGAGTTCGGACTCACGCTACTATTTTGATACTATTTTACGTTTTTCTCCCCAGTATATAGGAAAAGTAATGTAAAATGTTTTCAATTCATCTAATCTTTATTTTCGAACTGTACATTTTCGCGCGTTACTGTCGGACCTCACGCTTTGCGCTCGGCTTGGTTCATAGTTGCATGCATATACATTATACAGTTGCTTACTTGCAAATATGACAAAACTCTCGAAATCTCTATTCCAGAGAAATTGGTGAATTTGTTCCGATTTCAAAAAAAAAAAAAAAAAAAAAAAATGGATTTACTCAAGGCTCTATCTTGAAGTTCACATTCTGATCATAACGCTCGAATTTCGCGCTCACTTTTTCATATGTCTTTATGTAGTTCTTAGGAACCAAAGTCACTCTAATATTCCTATATTTTTCTCGAAATCCCCTATAATTCCTTTATTGGTATTTTTGAACATTTCCCCCCTTTTTTTTGAAGCTGTGATTATTATTATTTTTTTTTTAATAAAAACCTATGCCGAGTGAAAAAAATCGCGCCACAATATACGCGTGGGCAGATACCTGAGTAGACCGCATTTATAAAAAATATACCATAATAAACCATTAAAATTCAAATACTCATAATAAAACTCAAATACAAATAATTTTTCAAACTCACAATTTGAGAAAGATTTAAAAGCTCCCAAATTTAGTAGAAGCCTTTTAATTTGAAAACTTTTAAATTTGAATGAATTTTAGTAATATCTATGGATGCTTAAGTAATATTTTTATGTCTTGAGTTATCTCCATTTCGAAACCTTGAATGCAGCTTTTTCAATCAATATAAATGTCTGAAATGCACATAGTAATAATATTAAGCCTTCGATTCAATTGCCTCAAAATTTCAGAAATTTCCAACTAAAAACTTAGTACAATTTTTTTATTTCATTATCTACATTTTTTATTCACGAACCAAGCACACATTGTTGTAAATGGATTTTTTCAAAAGTATTTGCCATTTTTAAACCTTTTTGCATCGACATTTCTTGAAATTATCATTTATTGGAAAAGTAAATTTATTTTCTTCAGCAAAAAATGTTTGCCATTCTGTGATATTGCGATTTTCATTTTTGATATTCTCGATAAAATAAGTTTTTGTATCAAGCCATATGTCGGCAGCGAGTTTCTTTTTTGAGGAAAAGTAAAAATTTCATTCTTAATCACTTTCCAAAAGCAATTTTGGAAAATTGAAACCCTTGAAATTCAAAGTTTTAGATTCTCAGTAGATATCCTCGAAACTGGCTAACTTTTTTAAAACTTACACTTTTCTCAAATACTTTCCGAAATTTCCAAAAATATTTTATTTCCAAAATTCAACAAAATCCCTTCATTTTCCCCAAAATTGAACGGCTAAACCAGTCTGATTTTTCAATTCTTTGAAGAATTATATAAGAACAATAATTTTAATAACATGGGATTATAAATTTTACAAAAAAATAAATAAATAAAGCGTTTCTTATTACCTTCAAGTTTGAAAAATGAACAAATTTTTGGCATAAATGAACATTCCAACTACATAAATTTTTCAATAAAGCAATATGTAATAAAATGCGTTCAAATTCTCGATCTCTACTTCAATTGCTCATAATTCCTAATATAAATTTTTTTCAGCTGAACTATGAAATAATTTTCCCTCCATTTCCATTGTAGAATGATATATTTGAAGGTTAATTGATTCTGACACCCTAATCTTGACCTTTCCGCTTGTTTAGAATTTAATCAGTCTCAGGTAAAAAAAAACTACGACCTAGAAATGATTTCAAATCGAAAGAAATTTCAAATTAAAAAAGTTCTAATTCAGACAACTTAAGGGCAAATAGTAGTCTATGACGTAGTTAAAATTGGAACTTGTAGTGTATTTTTTCCCGCCTGCTTATTTTCAAAGTAAATAATATTTTGTGTTGAAACTTCGGGAGATTAAAGAAAATGTATTAGCCAATCGCTGTCTGGCCTCTTTGTTTTTTATTTCTCACGGATAATTTGTTTTGGATCAATTTGGCAATTAACGGTCGGCTAATATATTTTAGAAAAAGGTCAAGTTTCGATTACGTCATAGACTTCCATTCGCCCTCAAGTCTAAAATATATGTGAACTATAAACCTTTCTTACTGAAAATAATGCAAGTTGATGAGTTTGAAGATTCGGAAAGAAATTTTTCAGGCGTTGATCATTCCTTTCATTGTAGAATATATCAGATATGGGGTCAGTAGAATTTCATGCTCATTTCTTCTAAAATAATCCAAATTATGGAAGAATTTTTGGGACGTAAAAAACTTAAAATTTGAATTTATTGTGTTTGTAGGCAATTGTCATTATTTTATTAGAATGAGTGTAGTAGGATTTGATTCTCAAACACTTTTGTAACCTCAACAAATATTTCAAATAAAAGTTGAATTTGTTAAATTTTTTGTGTTTATTCGTCTTCGATGATATTTTTTTTTCCTCCTAGAGTTTGTAATTTTTCTGGAATGAAATTCTCAGCGTGAGATTGAATTTTTTCCTTGTAAATTACTTGAAGTAAAAAACTGGATTTACAATTCTAAATTACGTGGCAACTCGAGTATAAGAAATTGAATTGGAAGAAAAAAGACCATAAAATGCAAAGTCATTCATAAAATATAATTGCACTTCTTTAGAATACCTCTTTTTTCAATCTTCGTATGCCTTATAAAATAAAGAAAAATGAATGGATTTGGTAATTAATTTAATTTTTGCAACTATGTTTTGCAAATGTATAGTATAGCGTTCCACCTCATTTTCTTCGTTGAAAAAATGTATATGACAAAATTAGAGTTTTTTATTTGCAACTTGTATTCTGTGTTCCTGAAGAAATATATTTTTTGAAAATGCATGCTGCTCATGTCACGTCTTATGCGATTTTAAAAGAAATAACTCTAGTCGTCTGGAGACCTTATTGATTTGTATTACAAGTTTATTATGTATTTCAAAAAATGCATGTCCTTATTTTGCTACCAGTTTCCAAAATTTTAACCAGTATTGGCTCCATTTTTAATCTCTGAAGTGAGTCCGAACCCTATTAAGAAACCCGTCCATGGTAGTATGTAAGTTTCACCATATCAATCGAACGCGTCTCATCTTCTATTATCTTGCGTTTCAATAATTCCGCATTGGTATTATCTCGAGTTCTTAACACTCGGAACCTCATTTCTGGAAAAGCTTGATCACTATTAAATTGAACTACAGTCAGTAAAACGAGAATCGTGAGATGTTTTCCAAGCCATTTTCGTTCCTTAAGACTATTCACCACTCAATCAATTTGTACAGAACACGACCGATGACGATTCCTCCGTAGTTTATGGAACTCAGAAAGACTCAGCAGGCCCATCCGAATTCCGTCAACCTTCTCTGCCTCCTCAGCGTGTTGAGCTCAATCGGAGAAATTTGAGTCTGGAGTTTCTCAGCGACGATAGTTTGCTTAATTCCGAAGTTGGATCCACCAGTATTTATGAACAGGAAACCCAGGCGTTTACCGAACCGAAGAAGAACGACTCCTCCGGAATCCACGATCTGGATACCCAGGAATGTTCATTCAACAAACCAGGCCCTTCAAATAAAAAATGTTTGCAAAATTCTCAAGATATTCTTGAAGCCGGTACACAGGCTGTTTTATCAAATTCCAAATCTGCAAATTCTGTTGCCGAAAATTCCTTTACCGATGATGATATTATTTTTGACGCAAACACACAAGCGGTATTAGTTAATTCAAATCAGCAAAATAAAAATTTGTATTCTGATTGCGAAATCGAGGACAAAGGTATTTTCAGTTACTCGAGCGAGAAAGTTCCTTCAAATCCTGATAAGATTCATCAAGAAGCAACTCAAGCTTTTTCGATTAAAAGTCCCGTTTCTCATTTGAAGAAGTCGAATAAATACCCGGAATCTTCAGAAAGAATTTCAGAGGATGCTGCAGTCTCTACAAAGTCTGACAACATCTATGAAGCAGGGACACAGGCTCTTTCATTCGCCAGTCCGAAAAGTAGAAAATCGTTCGAGTTGGAAAAGGGCAACATTATTATTGAAGATTCTGATACCGACGAAGAAGGAGTTTTTGAGGAAGTGATTCAGCAATTGAATGCAAGCCGTAAAATTCACGAAGAAGCGACTCAGGTTTGTCCAGTTAAAAGTTCGATAAAGGCAGGGTCTTTGAGACAAGCTTCAATAACTGAAGATTTGGATAGAGAGGACGGAATTTTTCAGAGTTCTACTCAAAAATACACTGCGTCCTCCCCTAAAAAAATTCACGAAGAAGCTACGCAAATTTTTGCTGTTAACGTGAAAAGTCCGATCTTGAATTCTGAAGTTGCGAAATCAGATTCAAATTTGAATGATTCGGACACAGACGAAGAAGGAATTTTCGAGAAGTTAACTCAGGCAGTGAGTCCGAACAAGTCTGGTTCTAAATCTGATTTGAGTTGTAAGTCTTTTCCGAAATCTAATGAAGCCGAGGATGAAGCAAAAGCTGATTCGAATATTCCTTATGTTCTCAAAACTGATGAGAATCATTTGATCAATCCCAAACGAAAATATTCACAAGATAAAGAGATTGAAAATTTGAATATTGGTGGATCTAAATCTGCAACTTCTTCAAAGGCCAATTTAAGTTTTCATGAATTGGGTACTGATGATGAAGGGAGTTTTAAGGGATTTCGGGGCCAGGTAGAAAATTCCAACTCCAAAGAAGTCAAGGAAAAGGTAGAGGGAGAAAATAAATTAACTAGTCCTATTTCAAGAAAAGCCGATTCGAAACCGGAAGATTCTGATACTGACGACGAGGGTATTTTTCAAACAAAAATTGAGGGCAAGAATCAATCAAATCTTTCTATTCAGGAAGGTAATATAGTGGAATCTAAAAATTCTGAGCCCCACAGTAAAGATTCAAAGTCTGCATCTAAAACTAATGCCGAAGATTCCGAAACCGACGAAGAGGGTATTTTCCAAGAAAAAGAATCCAATACCAAGGAACTTGGAGAAAATATATCAAAGACTTTAATTCAAGAAAACCTATCGGTTTCTAAAAATTCCAAGTCTTTATTTGAAAATTCCGGAAAGGCTGACTCCAATACTCCCGACGGTTCTGAGACTGACGACGAGGGTATTTTCCAAAGGGAAGAATCCAGTAACAAAGAAGTTCAAGGGAAAATTTCGGAAATAATCCCAAAACGGAAAGTGCAAGAATTAGAAACTCCTAACTCTGAATCTAAATATTCGCCTGGATTGAAAAATTTGAAGGCCGATTCCGAAAGTTCTCCAACGACCGACTCAAAAAGTTCCGAGGATTCCAAAACAGAGTTTATTTTCCAAAAAAGAGAATCCAGCGTCAAGAAATATAAGGGAAAGAAGCAGTTAAATAATTCCACTCAGAAAGAGAAACTTAACAACTCGAAGGTTTCTACATCTGAGCCTGAAATTGCTAAGCCTGAACTAAAAATATCCGGGAAAGATTCGAAAGCTGTTGAAGATTCCGAAACTGATGACGAGGGTATTTTTGAGAATGAATCTACCAACGAACTCAATAAAAAGAAATCTAAGAGTCCAATTCAGGAAGAACAAATGCCTCAATCTAAAAACTCTACGACTGAACTTGAAATTTCTGCAAAGGATTTGAATACTGCCGAGGATTCCGAAACCGATGATGAAGGCATTTTTCACAGAGAAGAATCCAACGTCAGAAAATATAAGGGAAAGAAGCAATTAAAGACACCAACTCCTAAAAATAAGATTATAGAATCTAAGTCTGAGTCTGCAAATTCTATGAATGAAGTTGAAATGTTCGCTGAGGATTTGAAAAATGCCGAGGATTCCGAGACTGATGACGAGGGTATTTTTCGAATAGAAAAATCTATTGCCAACGACCTTCAGGAAAAGAAATCAACTCCCAGTCAGAAAGAAAATAGTCCAATTCAGAAAGAGGAAACAACCCCAAAGCCTTCGACGAGTAAGGAACCGAATCAAAGAGTAAGCCCTCCAGAAAGTGAAATTGATGATGATGCTCCTACTCAGATTATATCAGCCCATTCGTCTGAAAGGAGAAGTTACGGTTCAAGAAACACGAGTATTGAAGATGTCGACAGCGAAATGGCACCCACTCAACTTCTCGAAGATTTTAAAGCCTCAAAGATGAAAATTCTCGAAACAAAAGTAAGACCTGTTAACAAAATTTCTGGTCGTAAAACTGCTGACAATTTATCGGATTCTGAAAAAGAAATTTCCGATTCAAGGAACGCGGGTATTGAAGATATCGACGAAATGTCACCGACTCAACTTCTCGAAAATTTCAAAGCCCCGAAGGTTAAAACTCATGGAAATAAAACAAGTCCTGGTGATAAATCGAATTCTGAAAGAAAAATTTCTGATTCAAAAAACGCGAGTATTGAAGATATCGACAATGAAATGGCACCGACTCAACTACTCGGAAATTCAAAAGCCTCAAAGGTGAAAACTCCCGAAAATAAAACAGATTCTGGTAGTCAAAATTCTGGTGATGAATCGAATTCTGAAAGAGAAATTTTCAGTTCAAGAAACGCGAGTATCGAAGATATTGACTACGAAATGGCACCGACTCAACCACTCGAAGATTTTGAAGCCTCGAAGATAAAAACTCCAAAAAATAAAACAAGTTCTGAGGGCAAAACTTCTGATAATAGATCGAGTTCTCGAAGTGAAGCAAGTTCTGGAAGAAGGAGGAGCAGAAGATCGAATCCGAAAATGAATGATACGATTGAAGATAATCTGAACGATATGTTTGAAGGTGAAGTTGGAGAGATCGAGGAACCTTCTCAGATGTTGACACAGCAGCTTGCAAATATTTTGGAGGAGAGCCAGGTGACCGAGGAACTTTTACAGACACCCTCCACTTCTAGAACAAGAAACGTCCGGAAAATTGAGACCTCTCCGGTGAAAACGTCTCCGCTGAAAACGTCTCCGCCTTTGTCAAAAAGAAGCTCCAGGTCCAAGAACTCGGCCCAGGTTTGTAAATTTCATTTTAAAGCAAAACCTAAAACATCTCCTGCTTTACAAGTCTCGGTTCCGATAAAAGATAAGACTTGCAAATCATCAGATGAGAGTGATGACGATTTCGTGCCCTTCTTACCGAAAAATGTGATAAGGAGCAGTATAAGTTTAAAAGACAGTTCAAATTTAAAGGGTGGTTTAAAATGTCCGGTGAGTCCATCACCTTCTACTTCCTCGGAGTTGTTGATTGGCGAACAACGTCTGAAGTCGAGTCCGAGTCTAACAAAAAATCGGAAGGGTCGAAAAGGTCAGAATCTTTTGGAACGGAACAAGCTTGAGGTGAAAAAATTAAAAGGATCGAAATCCATTGGGAATATCCACATACACGAGGAGGTAGAAAAGCTCACGAGATCGACCAATCTCGAGGTGGATTCTGATGATGCGGAATTTGAGGAACTTAAACGCATCGCGGATAGGGTTCTGAAAACGGAAAGTGTTTATGTGCAAAATAGGAACGCGTTGCATTCAAAAGTTGCAAAAGTTACAAAAGTTACGAAAGTAGAGAATGTGTCTGAGCGTCCTTCTGTTTTTCAGGTTGACGCCGATAATTGTTCACCAAGGATGTCGAAGTTGAATATTATACGGAGTAAGAAGGAAATAAATGCGGGACGTCCGGCTCAGAAGCAAATCCAGAATGAAAAGAGTTCAAAAGATAAGACTAAAGATACACAATCTCTAAAGAAACGACCCTTGAAAATAAGCGATGAAGAATTGGATATTTCAACTGGAGGAAGGGGGAAACGTCTACGGGTTGGGGAGACTGAGGAACTTGAGATCACAACTTTCCTTGCTAGGCGATCGCTCCCTCTGGATGGATCTTCAAAGATTATTAGAAAAGACAATGTTGAAGAAAAGAAAGAAGTGAAGGAACCAAAGAAAAATTCTAAAGAGAATACAAAAGTGGCTAAAGAGAATCCCAATTCTTCTGCTAGTTCTACGGTTAACAACTCTTTGGAAGAACCCAAAAGAAGAGGAAGATCTCGAAAAATACAGAAGACAAACGATGAACCTAAAGTTGGTCCTACGATAAATGGTAGGGCGACTAAAAGAATGGCTTCGAGTTCTTCAATTTCGTTTTCTGAAGACTCTGGAAACGTTTCAAGTTCGACTACTGAAAATTTGTTGAAGGTTCCTTCAATGCCGAAGAAAACGAAGAAAGCAAATGCGGTTGAAAATGAGGAAAATGAAGTTAAGGCTTCGAAGACGAGGAGAGGTAGCAAGAGGCAAGCAGTTCA
>WSXT02175167.1:0-15258 GCA_011762715.2 Neuroterus valhalla | reverse complement strand
TTTCGTTTCTAGGAAGTTGCATTGATCTTTCTACGGGTGTTTATTGTCTTTTGCTAAAGGCTGTGATTAGTAGCTACCGATGGATGTTATTAACCTTTGCTAGAGTGTTGTATCAAAAGTCGCTGGAGGTAGTTATTGACCGTTACTACGAGTTTGTTATTGACTGTTGCTAAGAGTCCTTTTTTCGTTTCTAGGGAGTTGCATTAATCTTCAGGATGCGTGTTCATTGTGTGTTGCTAGGGGATCTTATTAGAAGTTGCCGATGGTTATCATTGACCTTTGCTTGGGAGTTGTATCAAAAGTCGCTGGAGGTAGTTATTGACCGTTACTACGAGTTTGTTATTGACTGTTACTAAGGGCCGTTTTTTTTTGTTTCTAGGGAATTGAATTGATCTTTGCTACGGGTGTTTATTGTCTGTTGGTAGAGGATGCGATTAGTAGCTACTAATGGTTATTATCAACCTTTGCTAGAGAGTTCTATTAAAAGTTGCTGGAGATAGTTCTTGACCGTTACTACGGGTTTGTTATTGACCGTTACTAAGGGTGCTTTTTTCGTTTCTAAGAAGTTGCATTGATCTTCGCTACAGGTGTTTATTGTCTGTTGCTAGAGGATGTGATTTGTAGCTACCGGTGTTTATTATTGACCTTTGCTAGGGAGTTCTATTAAAAATTGCTGGAGGTAGTTATTGGCCTTTGCTCTGGGTTATTATTGACCGTTGCTAAGGGTCCTTTTTTCGTTTCTAGGAAGTTGCATTGATCTTTGCTATGGGTGTTCATTGTCTGTTGTTAAAGGATGTGATTAGTAGCTACTGATGGTCATTATTGAACTTATATAGGGAGTTTTACTAAAATTTGCTGCAGGTAGTTATTGGCCTTTGCTATGAGTTGTTATTGGCCGTTGCTGAGGGCCTTTATTGAGCGTTGCTGAATGTTTCTCTTGACTGTTGGTAAGAGTTGGTTTTTTCTGTTGCTAGGTTCTTGTATTGGTCGTTGCTAAGGTTTGTTGTTCATTATTATATTGACCTAATAAAGACGTTACACGCTGCGAAACTCTCCTTTGTTGGCGCCTGCAGCCTACTATAAACATTTTTGAAAATGAATGGTTCTTCATTTGTCAGCAAAAATTTAGATATTGAATTCGCTTGAAACTAGGAATTGAAGGAATGCAAAATTCGAAAGAAAATTGTTAAACAATTTGAGTGGATGATTCTGCGTGATTTACGTATTTGAAAGTAAATACAATTGATGATGATTCCACATACAACTAAATCTTTCCGAGAAAATTATAGATGACTAAGAATTCAAATAATTTGTGTCAAGATAAAAATGATAATATGAGAAAATTTCTTTTGGAAGAATAAAATAATCATCTGGAAAATACAAATACGAATAACATAAGAGTAATAAATGTATTTTATGTCTTTCTCAATATGAAAAACGAAACAGAAATGGTGGTTCGCTCGATACGCACGTAAGCATGTACGCTCCGGTTAATTTGGTCAAATAGTGCGTGAAAAGAACTTTTTGAAGTGTTTAAAAAGTATTAAGAGTGAAGCTCAATGTGAGAGTGTAAGGATGGACTTTGGAAAATAATCGGTCTTTATAAATAAGGACATTTGTATCACAAAAACGGTATTATTGTTTCGGAGCCGTTCAAAGTGGTCGTGCAAGTAAGGGAAGGAAAGGAAAGGAAGAAAATTAAATACAGAAATAAGTGTGGTTATATATTTTTCACTTTGCCTCGCTTTTTGTGCATTGCGTCTGTAAAATGGTGATGTGGTCGCATAGATAAATATTTTAATTTTCTGGTTTAGAAATTTCATATATCTGCTCTGCAGGGACGAGTGTGATAGTGTCAGAATCAAAAATATTGACTAATTGCTAGTATTCTAAAGCTGATAACAGCAGAGCTTATCTGTATTTAGCTTTCACAAACGAAAATAAACTGACAGAATGGCCAACAACAGTGAGTACACTTTGAGTGCTCCTATAATTTGTAGCAGAGGACACTGCAAAAAACCCATCGACAAAAATGAAGTCAAGTGTACAGGATGTGGTTTGCTCTATCATCAGGAATGTGCGGAAAAATTGAAAAAACTTGCTGATGGAAAAATTTCGAGATGCTGCGGATCTAGATCTGGTTCCCCAGTATGCGAAAATAGAGACCTTGAATCTTTGCAAATAGATAATCTGACAGTAAATAGTATACCTGCATCACAAGAAAAAACTAATTACTCAAGTGGTCAAAAGGAATTGATGGAATTTATGGCAAAAACGCTGGAACAACATAGGACACTGATGAAAGAAGATTTCAATTATTTAAAAGGCACAGTAGAAGAATAAACAAGCAAAATGGACACAATAACCTCGCAGGTCAATCAAGTCGACCTGGGAGTTTCGGACCTGGAAATGAAAATTGAAGAAATATCTACAAAAATTCACAACCTGGAAGAAGCTGTTGATAAAGTATCCCCCAAATTACCACAAAGTGTATCGAAATGTGACGAACTGACTGAGAGAAACAAACGGAAGAAAAATGTTATGATTTTTGGATTGCAGGAAAACGTCACGAACACAGCTGTATGCTCTGGCTCTGAGGATCTAAGTGAGTACAGTTTAGTAAACAATATCTGCTTGAAAATCGATAGTACTTTAAACGTGGCAGGTGCATATATAAAAAGTTAGTAAAATGTCACAGAATCCTACTGCCCCGAGACCGATAAAAATAATATTCCCAACCGAAGAAGCTTAAAAAAAACTACTGAAAGCATTCTCTCAAATGCGGAAGGATCCAAAGAAATTGGAGAACATTCACAACATAAGGCTGGCTCCAGATCGAACAGTGATGCAGAAGGAGAAGATGGCGGCCCTCACGATGTCTGTGAACTACAGAATAAAGGCAGGAGAAGTAAACCTCAGGATTGGTTACAGGAACGGAGTCCCCACCATCGTCTCAAAGGCGGTAAACACAGAAAGGAGATATTAGTAAATGTGTACTATCAAAACACAAGAGGACTCAACACAAAGATAAGGGAGGTACAATCATTTATCGGTTTACGTGAGTACGGCCTAATTTTGTTAACCGAGACTTAGCTGAGAGATAGCTTATCTTCAACTGAATTATTTGATAGTGATTATTACGTTTGTTATAGGAATGATAGGCAGAGCCTGATTGGTGGGGGTGTACTAATAGCTATCGATAACAATTACAAATCATGCCAAATAAACCTAGATTCTCTCCTTAATGAAGTTCCAGCTGTCAATGCAATAGGAGCGAAGATATTATGTAAGGCTCGGAAAATCTATATAATTGTGTTGTATATCCCCCCGTCGACAAATTTAGAAAATTTCAATTCAGTTCTTCAAATGCTTGCAAACATATATGAATTATACGGAAATGATTTAATAATCGCCGGTGACTTTATTTCGAAATACTTCCTCCAACACCAAGAGCAGATGGTGTTTGATAGAAAATCCAATGCAGTCTATGAACTAATGCAATCTCTTAGTGTAAACCAAGTAAATAACATAAAAAATAAGAATAACGAATGTTTAGATTCAATACTCATTAATTTACCATTACTTATCGAAAACACCAACTGCCCAATGGTAGAGGAGGATAACTACCACCCAGCGCTATCAGGTATTGTAAATATAGCAGCGGGATCTGTTCCACAAGTCAAATTTGCGAATCCTCAAACAGCTAGGTATATTTTCAAAAAAGATGGAAACTTCTCAAATCTATATGTACAACTTGATAATATCGATAGGGAGCCATTGTTCAAGTTTGAAGATCCTGATGAGGCGTGCGAACATTTTTATTATGAAATTTATAAGGTATTTGATGATCATATTCCTAAATCTGTAACAACTCCTAACACTCCGAAATTTCCCAGCTGGTATTTCAAAGAATTGATTGAATGCATTAAGAATAAAAAAAAAAAAAAAAAAAATTCTTCAAGAATAACGATGGAACAGCGAAATATTGTTTCATGCAACTCAGAATAGAAGTTAAAGAATTAATTTCTAGAGACCAAAATGAAAATTCTATAAAAATTGATCAAAAACTGAGAGATGATCCATCTGAACTGTGGAACGTTATGGCCAAGCTCAAAGGGGAGACTAGGATCCCAGGTATTCTTCATTATAGGAACAGAGCGATTGCGGACTCTGAGGAGTGTATAAATGCTTTTACTGATTTTTTCAATAGTGTATACTCAGACAAGCAAGCCATTCAAAATGTAAAATATCGTGATATAATCGAAAAGCCTTTAGTCAACCAGGAATCAGAATTTGAACCAATTGATGAATCGCAAGTTCTTCTGTTACTAAATAATTTTCCCAAAAAACTATCAGCTGGTACTGACCAGATACCTAGCTTTTTATTCAGTAAATTTGCACCCGTGTTTAGTAAGCCACTAACTTTCATATATAACTTATATTTAAAAACTGCCACATTCCCGAAAATTTGGAAAACAGCCAAAGTTTGCCCGATTCACAAAGATGGTTTAAAATCTTACGTAACCAACTACAGGCCAATATCGGTGTTGTGCAACTTTTCGAAGGTTTTTGAAAAATATATAGCCCAGAGATTAACAAAGAGTTTAGAACCACCATTATGCCAGGAGCAGCATGGCTTTCTGCCTAAACGTTCTACTATAACGAATCTAGCTTCTTTCACTCAATATGCATCCGAGGTACTAGCGGATGATAATCAAGTTGATGCTATATACATAGATTTTTCGAAAGCCTTTGATAAGCTCAGTCATAATGTGTTAATTGAGAAGCTTGGTATGCTGGACATTCCACAAAACATTATTGCTACAATTGAATCTTTACTAAAAAATAGGCAACATGTAGTACAATACGCAGGTTACACTTCAAGGCCATTTATACCTTCCTCAGGGGTACCGCAGGGTTCGAATTTCGGACCAGTTATGTATGTCATTTACGTAATGGACATTGTAACAGGAGAAATAGTACCAATCCTAATCTATGCGGATGACACGAAAATCTTCGAAAGAATATCTTCTATTAGAGACTGTATAAAACTACAGGAAAAATTGAATAAATTCGGCAAATGGTGTATAGACAACGAGCTTCCTATTAACTATGAGAAATGTAAAGTCATGATGTTCTCACGTTCAGTGGATATAATAGAATTCGAATATCAGCTGGGAAATACTAACTTAACTAGAGTAGTCAATATAAACGACTTAGGTATTCAGCTTAGCTCTGACCTAAAGTATTACCCACATATGAGTGCTACAGTTAATTCGACATCTAAAACTCTAGGTTTTTTAAACAGATCTTGCAAATTCCTCAGAAACAACGATACTTTGGTCACATTGTTCATCTCTTTGGTAAGATCGAAATTAGAATACGGTGCGATCATATGGCAACCAAATCAGAGGAATCATCTAAATGCACTTGAAAAAATACAAAAAAGATTCTTAAAGCTATTGTTCTTCAAAAAGGAAGGGTTCTACCCACCAAAAGGCAGCGATTATCTACAATTATATAAAAAATCCAATCTTTTTACACTAGAAGAACGTTACAACTACATGCTACTAGTATTTGTATTCAAGGTTATGAGAAACTTCGTAATTGTCAATATCTTTTAGAAAAGCTTCAAAACTTATTTAGAACTCTGGCATTTAATTCTAGGCAAAGAGAACTATTCTATATTCCTGCAACAAATAACAACTTGATTCGGAACTCACCGATTTTCCGAATGTGCACTATTATGAACGAATTTGTTCTTTATACAGCGAGGAATGCAAACATAGATATATTTATTATCTCTTGCCGAGTCTTCAAAACAGAAGCAAAAAGTTTTATAATCTCTCGTAGAATATAGAAGTGATAGGGTGATTAATTTTCAACGTATTATAATTAAATTTGAAGCGTATTTCAATGCATTGTATTACTATACAATTAAGCTTTTACCCTGTTATTGGCCTCGGCTGTTGGGTTTAATTCTCAATAAACAGAAAAATAAATAAATAAAAATGAAATTGCTTATTATATATTTTTCCAACTTATGGGTTTAGATTTGCTGAAGGCCCGCTTTGTGAATTGCATTTCAAAGACTTCAAGACGCCTCTCTTTCTCTACTTACATCTACTTAACAGAGTCAAGCAGCTACTAGAGTCACTATTGACACCGACAGGATATCTTTTTTACCACGGTTTCTGTTGTACTTGCCACGCCCCAAGACTCATTAGGTTCACAAATATTTGGAATTATATTTCTTTCGTAAGAGCGATTATATCATAATTCTAATAATGTGACTGCACTTGTATTACAAAACTCCACATGCAGAGTTATCAAACGGCTCCTTATCTTGAGTTGTTTCCAACATAAGGTACCTGTGGATGAATTACCTTAAAAACTCATCGACAAGGCAATCGTCCTCATACGAGTTCCACTGACTCCTTGCATGCACAGTAGCTACGCGCGAAGAAAGCCTGCATTACAAACGCGTGTCATACTTAGATTGGCTCACGGCTCATGCAGCTGGGATCGCTGCGAAGAGGAGAGGCGATAACGAGACTTCTGGTCACCACCGTGCGTATTCACAACGAACTCACTTCAGAAGGAATAATTCGCTGAGGGCCCCTCGTGAAAAGGAATGCCGATTATATTATAGGCACCTCAGAGTATCATTAGAGGTATAAAATCTCGGTTCGAGATAGCCCTGTACCGTTTTCACAAATCAGTATTCCTCTTCATGAATGAATGTTCTTCTTAAGTATAAGGTTCAAAATTTGCACGATTGTCAAATATATTTTACATCAAGCATCTTCAAAATAACAATAAATGAAAAACGAATGAACTGTAAAAATCTCCAGGTCCTCACAAAACAGAAAGAGACAGACTTGAAGAAAGAATATATTCCATTAAAGTTTTGAGTAATTCAAAGAATGGAAATTTTTTCTTGTTCAAAATGTGACGTAATAATTAACTGAAATGCTAATAATAAAATGTAATTACTAATTGGTCAAATTCAAGGAATACTTATCAATATCATTATGTTGAATAACTTTTGTAATTGTAAACGACATACATAAAATATATGTAGTTTACCTAATCCCTAAGAAGATTTTTGGAAACAAAAGAACGAAATTTCGAGAGGAATTCTGACAGCTAACAGTTGCCAAGTTTTGAGCCTTGCTCTAGCCGGATAAACATGAATGGGCTGTACCTGGCCGAACTTTTGTTACATTCAAAATGAAAACTCATCTATCGTATGGAAATGAATAACCTACCTTACTAATACCCAAAACGATGTTATAAAGGAGTGATTGCGGAGATTATTTTTTGTTGAATATTGTTCTCCTTAATACATTAATCGATTTCTATGCTATTTATGTATGTTACAGAGTATGAGAAACAATTTACAAATGAATCAGGATACATTTTTAACAAAGCTAGCAGCTTGAGAAAAAAATCGGCAAATTAGAAGAAAAAAATAATGTGTCAACATATGAATTCTATGTTCCTAGCGGCCATGTTTGCTAGTTTGCACAGGGGTCGATAGTGTTGCAATGCAAGCTATAATCCTCATAAGGTTGGAGAGGACTATAATTCACAATGAGGCAAGTTTTACCCCGATCGAAAGTTGGAATATGTCTACCGTAGCCACAAGACGTATCAAAGAAATATAGAACCTCCCAAAAAATGGTAGGTGTAATAGAAGTAGTTGACATAGAGTGTGTTTCTTCAAAGATTGAAAAACTCTGTTTGGAGAAAATCGGTCTCAGTTTCAGTTCGGTTTCAGTTGAGAAAATTGTTTATCTTTCCCGTAATAACTCGTATATGAAGCTTTTCCGGTTGCACTAAGCCCACCCATGCTCATGTGGCTAGAGGATATCTGTCAAAAAAATTTTCCCGTAACTCCACTGGGAATCGAACCCAGGCCCTAATTAGCGCACCTAACCAAAAAAGTATTTTTAAACGGAAAATTTATAGAACCAAATTTGAACGAAAATGTAATTGGGTAGCTTGGAGATCTAATTTATTTCAGGAAAATTTTTTTCGAAACGTGAGTTCCAGACTGTAGGTTTGAAAAAAGTTAAATTAGTCAGCTTGATGACGAATTTGAGTTACTAATTGACTCAATCCAATTCGCAGTGAAGCTATAGAAGAAGTAGGGTAAGAGTTTTCGTAATAGACTTGTAATAAAAATCTTCCGGATAATCTGCTGATTGTAATTTTTTCATCAGTCTCATACTATATATAAATTCGAACAGTTTTGTGCATTTTGAAATGACCTTCAGCTAAGGAAAAAAATACGTCCAACTATCTCGGATCGATTCCTTTGGGTTCGAACTGATGTGCCTATGAAGAAGCCACCGAACGCGTCCTCAGGTTGCGGATAGAGGGTCCCTGTGCAGAGGGTTTCTGCTGAATACGGTTACGAAAACCAATAAGCAGTCACCGGCAATTGCCCAGTTATGGTCCCGAAGTAACGAGCGACCGCCTGGAGTATACAGCCTTGCTCTCGCATGTGGGGCTCTGCGAGGGTGGACAATCTCTTTCCTAGCTACTCGTAGGAATACGATGGAAACAGAAAACACTAATCAAGTTATGCATGCGGTTCAAAATGATCAAAGGCGCAGAGCACCCGACAATGGTTCGGCCAATGTTGCCGAACGTTTCAGAATTCGAGGTGCTAAATTAGATGGAAACACGATGACGAACCGGCGAGACAATCGACGTTCCTGATGGAGGGAACAACTTGATAATGACTTGCTTAGTTGCTATGATGCCAGTACTGCCCCTTACCACCGAGGTTACATGGTGCGCCTGCACACTCTGTGGTGCCAGAAACACCCAGAGCTCTCGCAACTTTCACAGCAAGGCTTAAGAAACCGTGCCGTGAACCTTTCGCGAACAACAGATGTATGCGGAACGCTTCCTCAATAGCTGCAAGAACAAGCCGCAGAAGGAAATCAGGAAGCTACGTAGAGACCAGCTGCTGAAACAAGGCTTCCCTTTAGGAGCGATGGTGATTTTAGGACTAGGAGGAACATTAAAATTCAGGTTCCTCCCAAGTCCCATGATCTGGCTGAAATGGCTGCTACCCTTTGTGGGGATCTCCCGGAGGATTCCGACCTCTGGACCATCACTTGTTCAGTTCATGATGCGGCGAAAGCTTAGGGTGATTCGAATCGAAGGTCCAAACCAACGATTGATGAAAAAATCAAAAATCGCTTGCATCAAATAAACAAGGAGATTGGTTGGGGAAGACAAAACGCGTCCCATATGCAGTGTGTGATTGACTGCATAAAATCTGGTAAGCCTTTCACGGCGAGGGTCTAAAAGTTCGCTCATGAAATGAGGATCCATCATCACACATTGAGAATGTCAAAGCTGATGACCATGAAGCAGCACATTGTTGACAAAACACGAGTACTATCTGACGCAAGGAGGAGAAATAAAAAGAGGGAAGGATGGGTCAGAGTGAATCAAAAGTATCTCGAAGACACTGAAAACATCTTACGTTTCAAGGAGCTGTGCAATAACCTCACCAACATCTGGCCCGCATCTTTACCTCATATTTAAAGTTGGGAATGCCTATTCCGCAGTGGCTGGTGCTAGGAAGAACTGTACACCTATCGAAGGAAGGCGACTTGTCCAACCCAAGGAACTACAGGCCAATAACTTATCTGAACACGGTGTGTAAGATCTTAACATCTATCCTGAATGACAGGATTGTTCGGATAAGTGGACCTGTATGGAGTGAGATTCACGAGCGAGGATCGAATAGAGGCGCAGCAGACTGTCAGGAAAACCTGCTGATCGACAGGGGTGTCTGCAAAGATGCTGCAAACCACAAACGCAATCTGTCGATGGCCTGGATTAATTACCAGAAAAATTTTGATTCAACTTCCCATAGACGTATCATCTGTCTGATCAGAAGCTTGAAGGTTCATTCAGAAATAGTGGGATGCATTAATAGATTAATGCTTCTTTGGAAGACCAGATTTACTATCACTTCTGGAAAACATCGTGCGACTACCAACAGTGTCACTTTCCAGAGAGGTGCCTTTCAGGGAGACGCCATGAGCCCTCTCCTCTTCTGCATCACACTATTGCCTCTATCCCTCGCACTCCGTGATTCTCATGGATACCTCTGGGGCGGAACTAATGTTCGTGAGCATAAGGTCACTCATATATTTTATATGGATGACTTAAAGATCTATGCTTCTGTAAAAGAACATCTGGATGACGCTCTTAGTACCGTTGGGAGGTACACACGAGAAATCGGTATGGACTTTAGATTCGAAAAGTGTGCCAAGATTCATCTGAAACGTGGATGAATAGCAGGTACAGACAAGGACCCTGAGCTTGTTGACGGAAATGCTATTAGACACCTTAGCGCTGGAGAGACCTACAAATACCTGGGCCTGCCTGAGAGCCGTATTTAGGATACAACATCAGTGGAGCAGGTTCTCCGAAGCACATACAAACACTTGCTTCGACGGAATTGGTCGTCCAACCTGTCGTCGTTGAACAAGATATCTGCGACTAACATTCCTGCCGTCCTAGTTCTACTCTACTCGTTTGGGGAGGTTCCATGGATAAAGAACGAGATAAAGGCCCGTGATATTACTACGCACAAGATGATACATATGAAGTGAAGCTTGCATATCAACTCGTCCGTTCCGCGCCTATACATCGCACGCCGTAAAGGGGACACGGGCCTCTCAATCTTGAATGCCTATACAACCGAATTATCCTAAGTACTGTTCATATCATCGCGAACGGTAGAGGTCCTCTCCTGTCATTGGTCAGGAATCACGAAATGAGTGGAGAAGGAGAGTTGATGTACGAAGCCGCGGAGAAGGCAGCTGACTCCCTTGGCCTGGAAATGTATATCAGAATTGAGGGCAGTAAAATACTCCATCAAGATTCCTCACTTCTTAAAGTACGGGTAAAAAAAGTGGAGGCTGGAAACTTCCTGAAACAACATGAGGACGAAGTGATGCACGGAATCTGTTACAAAATTGTAAAAGATCAATCCTTGTCACATGAATCAACGTTTGCTTTTCTCAGACAACCTGGAATCAATTCAGGAACTAAGCGTGTTATTTTTGCGTCTCAGGACGGTGTGATTTCCAACCTCAGCATATTGCAGAAGCATATTATGTCGAGAGGTTTCCAGCTATAGGTGCTAGGCGTGTCTTAAATTCCCTAAACACCTATAGCATATACTATCCAATTGCCCTACACACGCGGAAACGACGTATTTGTACAGACACAACACTTCCTTAAGAGTGCTTTACTACCATCTTTGTCGCTCTTATGGCGTTGGCCGCGACCCTGCTCTGCTGAACGCTCCAAGGGTGTCTATTGTTGGAAACGAGGAGGGCCGAATCTACTGGAACTTCGTTTTCTTGATAATAGCCCCCATCAAAAATACAAGACCTGTCATCATGCTCCATGACAAACGTGACTGAACCATGTTCGTGATCGAATTCTAAGCCCTGCCGACTACAACATCAAAGGGAAGGAAACCGAGGAAATGGAGGAGTAAAAAGACCTCAGAGAACACCTACAGCGGCATTATCAAGGACATTCGGTTAAATTAATTACCCTCATCGTCGGTGCTCTTGGAGGTGCGACGCCTTCAGTGTTAAGTAACCTTAAGGCCATGCCTGCGGGCCAAAATCATTCCGTGGCACTTGCCGGATGGATGCAAAGAGCAGTCATACTTGGGTCGTTCCGTGTCCTTAAGACATACGAGGGTAAAATACTTATGTATATTTTACCGCGGTTCAACTGGGAACTTGTGCCATCTTCCTGAATGATAGTTGCTCCTAGGAGGACCATGGGGTGGTTATTAACCCAATGTTGTATATATGGGGCATTGTTCCTCAAGTGTACCCACTCAGAACACCGAAGTTGTCCGATTTTAATTAAACTCGGCCCGAGTGTTGTGCTATTAGATAGTAGTTAATGGGCTAAAAATTTTATGATTTGGAATAGTACATTACGATACGTGTGACTTAAGTGGCCCATTTTGTCACGGCGTGTAGTTAGCGCCCGAGCGGAGCGAGGGTGATAATCACGCCGTACCAAAATAGGCCATTTAAGTCTCAAGTATCGTTCAACATTTTATAGCACTGACTAACTTAAATTCGCACTTACGGTTCGTCTATGCATGACTTAAAATAGGTTAGTACAGCACCGTAAAGTTAGGGCCCGAGCGGCAGCGAGGGTCATAAGCACGGTGCCGTAATTACCTTTTCAAGTCACGGATAGGCGAAGTCACACAGTGCTATAAAAATATTTATTGAGGGGCAGGGGGTAGAACTTTTAAGATTATCATGAATATTGCTCATTTCGGTGACTTTTAGCTCTTTTCACTGCGATTAAAAATATTTTTTGTGGTATCGTTTCGATAAGACTTTTGACGATCTTTCGAATGGTCGTATCCGTTTTTCAAAAAAAATAAAAATAAAAATTTTACCTTCAGAAATGGAGGTCAAAAATATTCTTCACTTTTTCGGAAAATCGACACTTTTTTTCTTTTTTTTTTGTCTCAAAATAAAACCCAGAATTTTTCCTATAGAAACATATAGATTAACAAGTGGGCCTAGAATTTTTGAACGATGAAAATAAGGGTTGGGTATTACGGTACGCTCATGGCGCTGGCACTCGAGCCCCGCGCGCATTGTGGTTCCTCTAATGTATTGTTTTTACGATGAGTATTAATATATTCTAGTATATTTGATCGCTCTCTGCATTTCACAGACTTGAGTTTGTCATTATTAAAATGCCTGCATTACGTTTGCTGATGAATTTTTAAAAAATTCTGAATTTCGAATAATTGATTAATTGAATAAATAATCAGGTCCAATAAGTTTTTAATAAATACTTGAGCAGGTAAAATCAAAGCTCAGAGATGTTACACTGCCGCTAATACCTTGTCTTTTTCCTACGTTTCTTCCCACCTTTATTTTTTTCAGTGACAGTTGGTTTTACTTTCTTGCCTGATTCTTGTTTTTTCTCTTTTTGAAAGTACTCCAATTCCGTAGCTGAGAAAAATTTCTTTAATTGAAATCTTCCATCTCCAGTGAGTATAAATGCATGATATTGCAAAGTCCCTCTGATAGTTACTGCAGCATCGAATCTGATTATCAGACTTTTAGCAGTAGCTTCGTGATCTTCTTTTATGCTAAAAATGGTTTCAGTTTCCTTGCTGTACATCTTTGCCCACTGGAATAGAGATGAAGCTTCTAGGATACGATCTGCAGCGGAACATTGTAGGCTATATTAAGGGCTCCACGGCAAAACCATGAAAGTCCACCGGGACAAATTTATCAGTAGAAGGAAAAAACCTTCTCAAAAATGGAATTCTTAGAAGAAAAAAAAACGAGAATGTACATTCAAAATCTGATGAAGCTCTACAGATCTCAACAAACAGAATTTTGAAAAAGATAATACTCTTCGAGATAAATAACCTCAAAAATCGACTACGGTCAAAACCGTGTAAGTCCATCAAATTTTCTTTCTTCTTTTTGACCCAAGTTAACATAAAACATATGTTTAAATCTTTAAAAACACATTTCGAGATGAATAGAGGGCTGAAAAGTGAAAAAGTAAGTTTGAAAAATCGTTTGTTGAAAGAAAAAAAAAAGAAAATAAAATCGAGATAATACTTTAAATTGCATTTGCAAAATGGTAAACAAATTGACCGGCAACACGTGAATCAACGCGACTAAGCAGACTACGTTGAAGACGAATGCGCATGAGTGTCGCGCAGGTGGACCCATGGCACTTACACAGTTATGTAAAACCACGAATTTGAAAACCCTACTTCCGGTTTGAATTTTGATATATCCTTTCACGACAATGTGCGGTAAATTTTAGAGAATAAGTAAGCCAATAAAACGTGTTGCCAAAAAAATGGCACTTACACGGTTATGCCGTGGAACCCTTCATATCTTGCTGCAATTCTTTTAACATTTGCTCCTATCCCATCATATGCTCCCTTACCATGAGCGGTAGGATGGTAGTGCCACTCAGCTGGAATGCCGAAATCTGCCTTGTGACGTAGTACACCATTTTTACTGCAAAATTTGAGTTAAGATAGTTGAGAATTATCTTCTGGTACTCATGAACGGCAACCGTATCATGACTCAAAGTATCCGATATGATTGCCATGCTTTTGTGTCCGAATTCTCCATCGTTGACAAAGTAAATAACTACTGTGAAGATTGTAGCCTGGTCATTATTCCAGTAAAATCCTTGCGCAGAATTTCGGAGAAAAAAATCGGAGTTCTCAGTAAAATGAAATGAGATAACGAATTCACCATTTTTCGAAGTTATTTTCAGATTTTGGAAGCACAGTGACTGCTCTGTAGCAAAAAAATTATGTGTCCGTAGCTTCAGTAATTCTTCACAAAGTTCATTCACAAATTCATCAGCATTCATTATCAGCGTCTTCAAAGAGCATCTGTCACAAACACATACTATGTGTGTACCGCTGCTTCATGCCAAAACAGGAAGCAGCTCTTTTCCTGCTTGGTCTGAGTTGTGTGAATTTTGTAAACCCTATTTTGATCTCATCATATTCTGACTGGAATTCGGCGTACGATTCAGTAGTGACTATCAGAGGGACTTTGCAACAACATGCATTTATACCCAGTGGAGATGAAAGACTCCAATTAAAGAAATTTTCCTAAGCTACGGAATTAGAGTACTTTCAAAAAGAGAAAAAACAAAAATCAGGCAAGAAAGTAAAACTAACTGCTACTAAAAAAGAAAGGTGGAAAGAAAGGTAGGAAGAAGACAAGGCATCAGCGTCAGCGGAACATCTCTGAGCTTTGATTTTACCTACTCAAATATCCATTTGAAATTAATTCGTCCCGATCATTCATTCAATTAATCAATTTTTCGAAATTCAGAATTTTTTCAAAATTGATCAGCATCGTAATGCAGGCATTTCAATAATGACAGTCACAAGCCTGTAAAATGCAGAGAGCGATCAAATATACTATCATATATAAACACTCATCGTGAAAACAGTACAATAGAGGAAACACGATGCGCGCGGGGCTCGAGTGCCAGCATCATGAATGTACCGAACTACCCAACCCTTATCTTCATGGTTTGAAAATTCTAGACTCCTTCCCCGCTCAATTCGTGATTCCTGACCATTGCCAGAAGAGGATCTCTACCGTTCGCGATGATATGAACAGTACTAAGAATGATTCGGTTGTATAGGCATTCAAGATTGAGAAG
>WSXT02175156.1:0-22094 GCA_011762715.2 Neuroterus valhalla | reverse complement strand
CGACATTTCGCTTTTGAGTTTTACAAGCTCTATATAAAACTGTGGGGAGGTACAAAGGCCGAGCGCGTAGCGCGAGGTGAGATCATCATCGAGCGCGAAGCGAAGCGAGCTGCGCGCGGAGCGCGCGATGAGAATGTGCCCGCGAAGCGGGCAGATTTTTTTAATTAATATTTCTTCTTCGGAATACTACTCCTACTCCAAAGACTGCTTGAAGTACTCTCTTAATTTAAAATTAAGAAGAGGGGACTTTAAAATTGTAACGAATTTTGGAATAGAGAAACGATTTTTAAACATTCTTTTCTATAATATAGAGAAAAATATATATATTATATATTTTCTGAAATTCCCTGCCCCAAGTCAGATAAATGAGGAAAAGCAAATGAAACAAGAATGTAGTTATTTTATTCTTTCGTTGATTTGCAAAGGCCATCAATTCTTAAATTCAGTGTAGACCTTTGAAATCTGTCAGTCAGCTGTGAAAATTATCCCAAAGCGTGTCTGTTTTGAAACTGTACGAAATCCAGATCACAATTCATCATTTTTTTCGGCAATCCCTCTCCTTCCACTACGCAATTTGAAAACTTTTTGATTTGATTTTATCGATATGATTCAGAAACAAACCTAGTTCAGCATTTTCCAAACCAGGAATACATCTAACAAGATCCTGCTGTTTATCCTCTGGCAATGTACAAGATAATCCTTGAGGATAAATTAAAGGTGAATCGAGTCCTTCCGGCTCGAGCCAAACTTGATGCTTGCTCTTTTTAAATCTCAGGATTTTACTTTCGATGCTTGGACAATATCTCGGTCCAGTAACTTCTTCTGTAACGTGTAAATTACAGTGCAAATTATCTTCAATTATTTTACCCACTGCTTCGTTTGTGTAAGTTAAGTAACAATTCAACTGCTTCTCTGGTTCCAACCAAACTTTTTCATTCATAAACGAGAATGGCGTTGGAGATTCATCAGGGGGATTTACTGTGCATTTCGAGAAATCAATCGTTGACTTCTGAAGTCGAGGCGGAGTTCCTGAAATTCATGAATAATTTAAAAAAAATGAAAATACTACAAAAGATTTAAACCACAATTTAGGAAAATATTGTTATAGAATTTATTTACCAGTTTTCAATCTTCCCATTCTAAATTCTAATCTTTCTAAAGTGTCTGCTAGAGCGATGCTGGGTTCATCACCCATTCTTCCAGCGGGTCTTGTTTCCAATCCAATATTAATTTGACCTTTGAGAAACGTTCCTGTTGTTATCACAACCGCATCGCTGAAAATTTTTGTACCGTCCTCTGTAAAATGAATGAAATTGTACAGTTTTGTAAATCAGAAAGCTAATGATTTTTAACATATTCAATCAATATCTCCTGCTTCGAAATTAGAACCTACTCAATATTATTCCACAGCATTTGGAATCTTCCTGTAATATCAAGTCTTCCACAGAAGATTCGCGAATTTCCAAACCTGGTGTTTTGAAAATCTCAGCCTGCAGATTTTCCTTATACAACTTTCTATCTATTTGAGCTCTTAAGCCCCAGACAGCTGGCCCTTTACTGCGATTTAGAACTTTGTAATATACCCCTGATAAGTCGCAGATTCTACAACAAACGCCATCAAGTGCGTCTACTTCTCTCATCAGATGCCCTTTTCCAATTCCACCAAAGGATGGATTGCAGGACATCTCTCCTGGAAATTCAATAAAGTTAGAAAACATGCATGCAAAAAAATAGATAAAATAAAGGCCAGGACAATATTTCTGATGCTAGAGGACAGTTTACGTCTTAGCTTAAGAATTAAAATACTTTTTGTTCAGAGATATCAATTTCCGATAAAAAAATATCACATAACCTGAAGTTATGCAAACTTGCAAGATTGGAAATTGGAGTTTTCATTAACAATAGCACCTTGAAGAGGAAAATACCAACATAACATAACTGACAATAGTAAAGTTCGTAAATCTGAAAATCTTTAATAATGTCATAATTTTGTAATGAAAATACTAATTTTTGACGTCAAATACTAACAAAAAATAACAAAAAAAAGTTGAAAATTGTTCATCTTTTTTAAATTCAATGTATTTTGTTGAGAAAACACATTTTCTGTTAAGACTAACACAAATCACAATCCATGTGAACATAACTTTAATTTGTTCAGAAGCTGTAAATCTTTCATGAAATTTATATCGGCATTTCGTGTAAAATACATGCAATAACCGAAATTGTGGGTAAAACACAATCTAACATAGCCGAAAGCTGCTGACGAGATTGTGAATAATCTTTACAATGCAAGAATTTTTTATTGAAAACGAAAATAATTTTCGATGAAAAAGAACTAACATAACATAAATTCGTTTAAAATATTTCGTATTCTAGATAGAAAACAACTTCGAGCAATGAAATGCAAATTGGGTTTTTAACAACAAAGATTGCGAGATTTTTTAGACATATCGTTACCACTCAGCTTATTGTTGATATTTTTGTATTATATTTCGCATTCTGTATAGGAGCAGGTCAAAAGTGTTATGAAAACTGCGAAAAATGAATCCAATAATTCGTTCCTAGGAACGGAGAAAAGTTTCGGTACCTCAATCTGAACAAATTTTAGTTAAATTTAAATTTATTTCTGGATTTGATGTGTGGATATCATTTTACATAATTCTATGATCATAAAAAAAACCAAGGATGTATTAGAGTTATCTCAAGCTCAAATTGAGAATCATTGAAATTATCAATAAAATGGATATTAAATACAATTTCATATAATATTTCCATACTATTCGATTGGAGCTGCGATTCTGATTCAATCGTAATGTTAATGGGCTCCTTTTATTCCTCGGAAGTTTCTCCACAAATCTCCAAAGTACATTCTTGTTTTAAAAATTGTATTCAGGAATCATACAATTGTTAATCTTATAAATATTATTGTCTATAATTATTTTTTGAATACGTGTCAAAGAGACTTGTAGAGAAATCTTTAAAGAATAAATTTATTTATAAAACATCACGATTTAATGAAAATTTCAAGTTTTATTGAAAGAAAAAGCAAAAACAGGAAACCATTAATAACTCTTGTTTAATAGAAAATTTTGAGCTTGAACATTTTCTTCTAATGTTCGCTATGGCGCGCCGCGGCAGAGCGAAAGAACATTTTACTCCATTTTTAAATTGGGGGGGGGGGGGGCAAAAACTGTAGTTTGGTACCTGGATTTCGTAACGAAAAGTTAAAGGAAAAAAAATGTATATTTTATGTTCGCGCATTAAATATATAGCTCAAAATAACGAATAATCGCGATTTTTTGTTATTTTGAAACGGAATCGGTTTTCTAATAGAAGTAGAGGTTTCTTTAAATTAACATTTACAACTATAATTATCCTCCGAAAGCTATGCAACAATAAAAAAATCCATACACGACAATTGTTATCAAATTTAAAATTTATGTTTTCGCTTGATTAAACCGTTTTCTTTATTCGTAATAATTTTTCAAAAGGGCAGTTTCGTAATATCAGATAAAATAATTGTTGAATGAATAATTTAAATCTGAACTCAAAGTGCGTTGTAAATTTTTTTTCTATTCAGTTGCTCAACGGAAAAAATGGTTAAAAATTAGAGGCGGGAAAACACTGATTCGAATTTCTGTCACATTGGCGTAACGTGCCACAGAGGTTCTCAAAATAAGCAACGTAAAGGCTTTTAACCTTTCAACAAAACTTATGATAAAGAGGTTGGACCGTACTAGAGCAAAGATATTCTAGAGTTATCCTGGTGTGATATTCCAGTTTAATGTAATTATTATGTTGGAGCGTTAAAGGAAAGCAGTATTCCACTCCCCGTATTTCTGCACTTACAAATAAGTCAATATTACTTTTAAAATACTACAATAATACCATAAATATATCTACTCTTGGTGGATTTCCACTATTGACTTTCACAAAACCCTCCTTCAATACCTTTGACATTCTTTTGAGAAAAAATGTGTGATTTCTACTGTTGGCGCCTAAACATAACCAAAGCTATCTTGCCATAACCAAAACGAACTATGGACACAGAAAAACATATCAGAGAATCACTGACACCAAACTTGTGACTGGTAGAAAAACCGACCCCTTTGACGTCAGCTGGGTCCTCCAATCCATATCGTTATAGAAAATTCTAATTTTAACATTAGATTGAAAATATTAAACAATAAGCAAAAAATATTTCATGGACATTAATAGAATTAGAGTTTTACAAACTATAATATCTGAACTTGGAAACAACCCTATTGATGGAAAGGGTTCTCAAAGTCTAATTTTTGAGTTACAAGCTTCCTAAAAAAGCAATAAACGAATTCTTAAACACTGTGAACCGTTATTTAATTCTAATAATTCATATACAATAATGATTTTTCAGTATTTGAGAGTTCAAGACGGATTTTGGGTACTTCAAAACACGAGACTGGATTTTCAACAAAAAGGGTAGTTTTAAAACAAGAAAGATGAACTTTCTATGACCAGAAAATGACTTTCTCAAAATGGAAGATTAACTTTTAACACCAAAAGAAAAATGATAACTTTCAACCAAGAATATGAATTTTTAACCGGATAGTTGAGATCCAAAGAAAAAAAAAAGATTTTAAATCAAACAGTAGCTCTTACATCCAAATGATTGAACTTTACAGCAAGAAATAAAAAGGATTGTCAGCACTTGAATTTCGAACCAAATATTTGAACTTTTACCCCAAAAAGACTAATTATAAACCTAATTACATTACATTTTTGACAATCCAAAAAAATAAAACGATAATTTGAAAAAATAAAATATTACCTTACTACCATAAAAGATCAACTTTCAACCGAAGAAGATGAATTTCTAAAAAAATAGTAGATTTGCTAAGCTAAAGAAAGTAAAAAATTTTGAACAGAGTTGACTTTCAAAACCGAAAAGATGAATTTTCAATAAGAAAGGTCGTTTTCAAGGAAGAAATTGTTGTCAACCGGAATATATAAATTTTTGACCAAAAGGTGAACTTTTACCCAACAACTTTGTTGGAAAGACAAATTTTACAATAAAATAGTTAAATTTTTACTCAAAGCCGATGAGTTTGATGCTGAAAAAGATAAACTTATAATTATTTAGAAAAATTAATTTCCTATAGAAAAGATTTGCTTGAAGTTCTAAACGTTCAAATGAACGAAACTACTTTATAATGTTTTTGTAAACTAGAAATAGTGATAAAATATTTATTTCTTTCCACTGCAAATGGTGGATTAGAAAAGAAATTTCAAATACGTTATTTTAAATTGTAGTTTGAATAATCTTTGTAGATAAAATAGAATAGCGAGAAAAAATTTCGTTCATTTGAACGTTCAGAACTTCCGGGACATTAGAAAAGTTGAGTTTCGAAGCTACAAACTCAACTGTTTCCCTTAACATTTGACTGCTTAGCTTGAACAATCTAATCTTTCGTTGAAAATTAGTCTATTAGGATTGAAAATTAATCTTTCATGGCGAAAATTTATGTTGGGGTAAAAATTCAACTATTTACTTACAAATGCGAATTTGCAGTTGAATTATTTTTCTCAAAATATTCTTCATTAAAAATTTATCATTTCTTGTTTATAAGTCAACGGAAAGCAGTCAATAGTTGAAAATCATGATTTCATATAATTCATCTGAATTCAATGACGATTTACAATGTATCAGAAATGGATTATTGTGTTATAACTTCTGGTACAAGTTCCACCTTCAAAAACCCTTTTCGTCAATAGAAAAAACGTTACCAATAAGAGGAATGTCATTTGAAGAAGTGAAAAAATATTTCCACTTTTCTTTTTCAAGTCAAATAGCAATCCACGATGCATACGGATCTTTTATTGCTACATATACTAATTTTAGAAAACCAATTTATCTTCAAAAAGAATGATTTGTTTTCAAAATAACAAAAATTCACTACTTTTTTGTTATTTTAAGCTTTATCGACGATGCGCGGACATAAGATACATATTTATTTATCTGTTACTTTCAGTAAGAGATCCAGGTACCAAAAAAGAAACAACAGGTTTTGTACCGACTCCAACTTAGTAGAAAAAAAAAGGAAAATTTTCCGCTCCGTCCTCATGCCCGCCTTTGGTTCGCTCTCAAAATTAATTACAACAAGAATGAGAATATTTGCGTCTTCTATTTCGTTTTTCATAATAATCATTTTCGAACCTGCTTCAACTTTAGTACATCCTTAAGAATTAATGGTATATATGTCAAATCGAAAAATTTATATACCAATCGTGCTCTTCTTATGCGTGACAAGCAATGTTTTTGCTCCCATCCTCGCCGCAGCTGCACAAGCTTCTGTTCCAGCATGACCTCCTCCAATAACAATAACGTCGAACTTATCGCGATCATTATTTATTACAGTATGTAAAGATCGATAAGATTGAGTAAACTTCTTCCCAAAAGTAGAAAGTTTTAAAATAGAGAAAGATACGTTCGTTATATTCCTTAATCCCATCGTGAATCACAAATTTGCAACATAGTTAAAAAATTACAGATGAAACTCGATTAGAAAATCTAAAAAAAATCAAACGAATTCATTTGGATCAATTTTGAAGAATATAATTTACATTTATCAGTTTTCTATGCAAGGATATATATCGCAAGGCCTCTTGAAGCTTCGGTAAAATAAATGCCTCACACATCTCTTCCTTTGTCATAAACTGCATACTTTCGTATTCTAAAAGTCTTAAAAATTCAATCACAAAATTGAAGCAATTCATTAGCTCGTCATCGTAATTACGACTCTGCCATTTTAGATTTTTACAAGCAGTTTCGAGGGTGTCGTCCCAGTGTGATTCCCAAGCATCGGGAACTAATTTTAGGGCAAAGCAATTCGTCCACTTTGCAAAATCGTTCTTTGTTAATCCGCGTTCATCAAATTCAAAGATTTGACAAGTAGAATTTACTACACCGATGTGTAAATAACTGTTTGTATTGAAGGTGTTGAGAAAATCTCCAGAAGAAGGTCTTATTACAAGACTAGTAGGATTTTGAGTCGCGTTTGTAAACGGAAATGGAATTTGGAAAGGTTCGAGTATAAATGTACTTGTTGATTTATGACAAAGTGGACATAACGTTGGAATTTGTTTACAGAAGATTGATTTGGAAGAACAGTGTTTAAAGCAGATGATTGAAGGAAGAGATGCCATTGGGTATAATAAGGAAAAGAGAAAAATAAAAATTGCAAAGAAAAATTAAAACTCTCTTCAAATGGAAATGAAAATTCAGAGGAAGTTTAGTTTAATTGTAAGGAATACGGGAAAGTAAGTTGCGTTCAATTTCCTAGAAGGAAATATAAAAATCGGGGGTCCACTTCCCTGAAAAAAAAAATTCATTTGATTGAACGCAATGAATAAATAATATGAAACAATATTATGAAAAAAAAATCAATAAGGATACGAGAGCGTCCAATCATTACGTAAGGCTTTTTTGGTAGGAGGAAGGGGAGGGGTGAAAATCTTACAAATTCTGACTTGAGGAGAAGGAGGGTTCACCAAAGAATTACTTACTCAACTTTCATTTTTCAATTTTTGTTTAAATTATGATCACAGCAACTACTTTTGGCCATTAAAATTACTTTTTATAGTATAAAAAACACACTTCATCATAATTTGTATTCCTTCGAATATTTTAAAAATCTCTACATATTTTCGAAATCACGAGAATTCAATACAAGTCGTACATAATCTCTTAGAATCCTTTTAGAACGATTTAGCTCCCTGAGAATCGTTTAGAATTCTTTAAATTACGAAAGACAGTAAAAACCCTTTTCAAAATACTTGAGATTATGTAAAATCGCTTGAAATCTTTAAAGCAATATTTAAAAATTGTTTGGAATTAATGATATTCCGTGAAATATAACGAGATTCTTTCAAAATCTTCCGAACCCATGCACAATTTATCAAAATCTTCCAAAAGCTATTCAAACTCCTTGAAATCCCTCAGAATCATTTCGAATATTCCAGAATCCTTTGGGATTCTGTTTGATATTGTCAAATCAACCAAAATCATCTAATATCAGTCTTCAAACATTAGAATCTCCAACATCTCTTAAAATTCTTGAAAATTCCAAGGAATCATTGAAAACTCTATAAATCTCTTAGAACACGTTCCATCCTTCCAAATCCATGTCTACCTGTTGAAATCACTTTGAATCTGTGAAAATCTGGTAATCCTTTCGAATCATTTGAAATCCCCTTAAACTTTTGTAATTCCTTTATAATCTCATAAAACTCTTAAAAAGCTTTAGAAATATTGTTAAATTCAGTTGAAATTTTGTCATTTTTTGAAATACTCTGTAGTCCCCTGAATCACCACAAAATCCCTCAGAATCTCTTGGAATACTTACAATTATGCACAAAAATAATTGATATATCGAGTAGAAATATAGAAGCTTCCTTGAGATAGGGGGAGGAGGTGTTATGATGACAAAAATATTCCTTACGTTATTAGTGGACCGTTCATAATGAAAGTAAATCAAATTTGGTTATAAATTGGTATGATATAAATCCAAAATTGCGAAACCTCAAGCTTTCAAATAACATTTTTCAATTAGACCGTACAACAGTCTTGACGTTACAAATGTTTTCATTCTCATATATTTCAAAACTTAAAACAATTCGGAAGCGAACGTATGCTATTAAATGACATAATAAGGAAAATTTTCGGTCAAACAGTATATTTAGTGTGATTTTTGTATTTATGAAAGGTTATGTCACAAACCTCAAGTACTCACTGCTCAGAACTGAATCAGAAATAAATGCTGATAAGTAGTTTGACTACTTAAACTGATCAAATGTCCCCCTAAATGAACTCGGTCCTGATTATCGAGGAAAAACTAGAAATTCTGGAAAAAATGACACTTGTCATACATGTGCACCAAAAAGAGGTTAGTTTTTGAAAAACTGATTATATACCTCAAATATCACTTCGAAGATGACTTCTAAAAACACTTTCACACACAAAACCCTACTAAATTCTTCATCATCCTTCATTACGGTGAAAAGTTGGATGATAAACGTTTATTTTATTTATTATTGACCTTTCTAAAATCATCTGTCTGCTAAGCACTCAATCGCAAACCCACATGACGAAACTCAAACAACGTACTTTATCTTCTCTGACAGTATTAGTAACCCGTAAAGGAAGGTAAATGTGAGTAACCCAACTATTTTTCCGATTAAAAAAAATTCCAATCAGTAGTAATGTATATTCCCTACAATGTCTTTATTATTTACTTTATTCAGAACAGCAAGAAAGATTAAACATGACTATTGTGGTCTTCTACTTCCACTAGTTCCACTTCTTGGCACTCGTGGCGCTACAGTCTGCGGTCTACACAAGTCTACACTCGACTCAGCTGATCCGCGAAATAGTGTGACACCTGTGCGCTGTGCTGCATGTGCTTGTGCCGCAGTTGCAATTGTGTGTCTGCGCGGGTTTCACACGAGTTGTACGGAATTGCGGTGTCGTCGCGACGGTGCAGTGCGTTTCGTGGCTTGAAACGGTGTGTATCTTATAGAGTAAACGACAATTGCGAAACTAGTGAAAGGTCTAAGAGAATCTTCACCTAGGACGCGTCCGTATTTCGACAGGTAAGTTTTTAAGGTTAATTTGTGCTGTTCGACGTGTGTCGTGTCCCGTTTATTTTGTGGTGTCTTTTTTTCTGCCCGGAGAGATAAACTCTCCAGGTAGAGTTCCGTGTCACGTGGTTTTGCACTACGAAAACGTGCCAAACTCAGAATCTGGTGGAGGTGACTGACACCTGATGCTTCAATGACCATGCCACGCATATGAGTCTAACACGGATAATAGGATTAGTGATGTGACGTATAGAAAATGGAATTGAACTTATCAAATTGAGTGATTTGAATGCATATCAGTTTATTCCAATTTGCCGAAGAGGTTAGAGAAATTTCACAAAAGAATGAGAAGAATGTGCGGTTTAATTTGAGAAGGCAAACCGATTTGTGTTGTTTTTTTTGTGATAGTATTAGAAATTGAAGAGGGGAATGACCGGGGTTGATATGTGGAAGTGGATAGTGTATAACTGTATAGTCATCACACAATTTGAGATGTTACGGGTAGAGATCTAGAGATAGAAGCTGGAGACACGTGAGAGCTTTCAGTTCAAAAGCAAGTGGAAGATAGTGGGTGATAGTTTGTTTTGATTTGAATCTGTTTTATCCAGCTGAAAGTTTCGATGAAAAGTTTCAAAGTCAGTGAATCTTTTGAATCCTTAGATTTTTTTGCTATATTTATATTTATTATAAACGGAAAATACCTAATTTACATTTGAAATAGGCCTTTTAGTTTCAATAACTTAAACTTAGTTCTGCTGTTTCTTGCAAGGAAGATTTATTTTCAACCAAAATAGATGGATTTCTGAACCGAATTGTTGGATTGCTGAACAAGACATATCAAACATAATATGGATTTCCAACCAATAGGAACAAATTGTCTTGCCATAAAGATATCTTTTCAAGAAAATGGTTGAATTTTCAACCTACAATGATAAACTTAGAGTAGGAATAAATTGTCAGGAATTGCATTAGGAACCAAATGGGTAAATCTTTCATTATGTTCTTCAAATTTCAACTTACAGAGATCAATTTTGAACCTATTGGTTAAATTATTGCACAGGAAAGAGTGCATTTTTGAACAAGAACAGTTGCATTCCGAAATGAAAATTCGAATTTGCAAGCCAAGAAGGTGATTTTTTTTTCTTTTTTCTTCAAGAAAATAGTGGAAATTTTATGAAAGTAATCAAATGTCCAAAAAAGAGTTTATTTTCAACTGAAAAGTAAACGCTTCGAAACCTCTAGGGAACAGTTGAATTTTATACCAAAAATATATATTTATATCCAAACCTGAAAATATGGATTCACAGCCGACATATTCAGCTGAATATTGGGATTAAAAAAAAATTATTTTCAAACCAGTAATAGGATAGTTTAAAATGCACGTTAAAAAACTAATTAAGGTAAATAAAAGACCAAAATTCCAACAAAACCGTAGAATTTGTAACCAAGAAGATTATTCGTATGCGAAAGGATAAATCCACATCTAAATATTTCAATTTTTAATGAAAAAATTGATTTATCAACTTGAAAGGATCCACCGGGAATTTCCAACAAAATAGTATAATTTTCAACAAAAAGAGATGCTATCTGAACCAAATATATATAATAGTACTCTTTACAATTTGACAGTAAAAGATTTTCAAAAAAATTGTTGTATTTTCTTATTGGATATGAAACTCATCTTGTTTGGTTGAAAATTCAAATATTTGGTTGAAAATTAATTTCTCTCTTTCGATAATCAATCTGTTTCGGTTGTACAATCAACCATTTTTTTCAATTAGTATTTTATTGTTAAATTCCACTGTTTTCGTTTTTCTTTAAAAAAAATTTCAATTGACATAATCATTATGTTCCGATAAGAATCATTCCTTCTTGGACTACTTACTCTTATGTAAAACTACTTTGGAAGAAATTCATTCTTTTGTTGTTGTTGAAGATTAATGAAATTTTTAGGTTGACCATTATCTTTGTTTTATTTAAAGTCGTATTATGCAATTAACAAAACATGTTTATGAAATGACAATTCAACTACTAGATTAAGAGAGTAACCACTTTCTTAGAAATTTTCGTTTTTTTTAAATTGTTGATGCAAAACCGGTACTGGTAGAGAAAAATGGTCAGTACCGGCAAGAAAAAATTTCCGAGACCGATAATTTTTTTTATCGGGTAAGTGACAGGTGGCTCATTCTGAATGCAATTACGCTGATTCGATTTAGGCAAATAGACGTCCATGCCGGGTTGTTACTGGATCAAGGAACTAGGAATTTTGTCCAATCAAAAAAAAAAAAAAAAAAAGAAAGAAAAAAACAGATTAGATAGTAAACCATTTATTTTTCGCCCGAGAATGTTTAAATTGTTAATTTGATAAGAGCCCCAGTAATTGTCAAACCCATTTCTTTGCTTCTTTTCCGATCTGAGTCAATTGGAATCCCTTTTGATCCTATAGAATTCCAGAAATGAATTATTATGTTCATTAAATACTGCTTTAAACATATTCTTTTGATAATATATTCTAATTATAACCCAGCTTTACGAATATTTCCAATGCTGAATATTTGGAGCATTTTCAAATTCCAAGTTTTTTAATTTTGAAAGAATAATTCTATAATCTTTTACCTTTTGAAGCTTCGAATTTGAGATTGGTTTATTTGGTGGGTTCAGTTTAAACAATAAAAATTCTCTGCTGCAATTATTTACGGAAATTTTTTTTCTATAAACAAGAATAGAAAGGACAACGCAATGTGTCCTAATGTTGAAAATATCATAAGCCTGAAGTTTCAAATTGTTCAGAAACAAATTTTTCGTTTTTTCATCAATTATTTCACTGAGAAAACTATTCATGTAATTGTTTTTTGATTATATTTTAGTTTCAATTGAACAAAATGCAGTAGATTATTTTCAGGCTATTTATGTTTTCTCTTTCCAGTTTTTGCTCTTCACCTGAAATAAAATTAAAATTAATAGACATAGGACGGGATAAAAAAGTACTCCTTGATTCGGCTCGGAATATACTCAGGATTCATGTACTTAAAGTTCTGAACGTTCAAATGAACGAAATATTTTTTTGCAACTATATTTTATCTTCAAATATTGTTCCAACTTGAAATTTGAATTATGCATCATGAGTTTTTTCTGTAACCTTGTATCTGCAATCAAAATTAATAACTATTTTAACACTATTTCTAGTTTACAAAGTTATCATTAAAAAATTTCGTTCATTTGAACGTTCAGAACTTCGAGCACATCAGGATTCTAATGGCAAGCATGGAAAAATGAAATTATAAAACAAGAAAAAAAAGTCTAGAAATCAAATGGAATGACCGGAGCGGTGAAAAATTCAATTACAATTTTTTACAATTATGACAGCTTATATTGTTTCTGACCGATCAATTGTGTTTTATAATTACACTTTCCTTTCTTTGATTCGCTGTTCTTCAGTTCAAAACTAATTCAGTTGCCATTTATCCATTTCTGTTTCCATTAAAAGGTCCTTGAGGTACCTTTTATTCGAGAAGTGAGTTTTTATCCTAATAGTTTTTTGAAACAATTTTTCATTTTCTGACGAAAAAATTTTTTAAAATAATTTTTAGTAGGTATCTCTTAACAAAAACAAAACTTTGAAATAGAAATTTCTCCGTGAATGGTTGTTCCAAATTGGCGATTGTTTTTTTTTTTTTATTTGAAATATTCTAGGGCATATAAAAAGCTTTTTATGAGTTCTTGAAAGTTTCAAGGGAGTTTGAAATAATTCAAAGGGTTCTGAATATTTCAGGGAATTTAAAAAGGTTCCGAAGAATTTTTTTATTGATTTCAATAATTTATAGGGACCTTGAAGGATTTCGAATTTTTTCGCGAATTCAAAAAATTTTAAGGCATTTGGGAAAGATTTAATAAATTCCAAGGGATTTCTATAGATTCTGATGAATTTAAGGGAGTTGTGGAGTATCCTTGAGTTTCAGAGGATACACATGAACTTTTTAGGACCTGTAAGGTTTGAAGATATTTTAGAAAATTATAAGGTATTTTATGATATTTCCGAGGATTTCAAGGGATTTCAAAATCTTTCAAGGTATTTTAATGAGCTCTTAGTATTTAAGGAAAATATATCATAACCTTTCGTAGAATTTCACGAAATGGTTTGAATTAATTTGGAATTCAGCTTGAGTTCTTATTAATTTATCCTAAATTATTTTGAACTTGTCTGAATTCTTAGAAATTCTCTTGAATGTCTGAAAACTTTATAATTTTATAAATTCACTGTTCAATTCTTTTCCAAAGTTTTAATTTATTTTATCGTTAAGCTTTTTGAACTCACCTTGAATTCTTGATTATTGTAAAAGGTTCTTTTAAATTCCCTCAGAGTTTTCTGGACCCATTTTAAACTTATTGATTTAATTAACTTATCTTTATTTTCGGATTGTTTCTAATTCACTTGGATTTTTCTTCAAAATCACCTCGGATTCATATGAATATAATCGAAGTTTACTTATTTCCCTTCGATCCCTCTAAATTCACTCCGATTTTGATTCGAATAATTCAATCCTGATAGAATCAATCCAATTTTTCCAATTCATTGGAATTCTTTTGGAATTTTCAATTTGATCAAAAAATGTCTGGAAATAAAAAAAAAAACTAGAATTTAGAGATGAAATTCGGAAAAAACAATCACAAATGTTTTCACTAAAATCCAAATTATTGTCCTTCATAGCCTTCTCGTCTAATTTATTCTTGCCATAGATAAATAATTATAACATAACTGCAAGAAAACTGTCAATACTGTTTAGTTAATCAAAATTGTTCAATGTTTACATGCTTGTCATATATTTTACTATTTTGACAAGTAGAAGCCTACGAGAATGGGTGGCGCCACCACTCGGAATTATATATAGATTATGAACAAAAATATTTTATCAGCGCTCGTAGCCCAGCCCCAGCGGTAACATTCTTCACAGATGGACGGAAAGTTTCGAGTTCGAATCTCGCCACCTTTTTTTCAATTTGCTGTATCCAGTTTTCTTATGGAATTCATCGAAATTTTGCATATAACAAACATTTTATTTTTTATTAACAGAAGACTTCGTTTCTGTAATCTAATCATCTCTTGTTTTCCCAATCGCTTTGCTAACCAAATAATGTATGTTCTAATATTCTTTAATTTTTATAGTCTTGAACAAAGATAGAGATGGGGTTTTAGAACATATATAAGGGTTATAATTAGAAAGTGATAAGAGAACGTACCTCAGGAACAATTGATATGGAGCTGTCAATACATATTGTACACGAGTAATCTTTTAGTTGTATGTTTCTTTTGTCCAAATTATTTTCGTTCTATATTTCCTAGTTATTACTTTGCATGGAGCAGTTGTAAATAAGTAAATGTTTTTTCTTTAATTTGTGGAAAACCGTGAAAAAAATATCCAGTTATTCAAAAAGTGCTAAGCCCTTCGCCTCTTTATTTCGACTTTTAATGCAATAACAAATAGTTATAAATTTTTCCAAAGGCTCAAATTTCGTCTACATTTGTATTCCTGTTTAAATATCTGGAGATTTTCTTTTTCCTTCTGCATTTGAATCTGATCTTCATTTTTGCATATACTTTGGGTTTTTGAGTTTCATCTTTCGATAGATCACATTTCGCTTTACAAATCGAACTAGAAATATTTGTGTCGAAAACTAATGCATGACTTTTTAGTCTTACGGGAAATTCCGCAAACTAGCAAGGACCACAGTCGCTCCCTTTATCACCTTTCCCCTATTTTTCCCGGTCTCTCCTACTTTTGTTGAAATTCCCTATAAACCCTATTCTTGACATGTTTTTCTTTTTTCACCCTTTTACCCTTTTTTTGTTGCTGAGAATAATTTATCGAATAAAAACCTATAATGTTGATAAAATTTGCGTCATAATCCGGGGTGCCGAGTTGGATCGGAAAAGACCGGGAAATGATGGTGAATATAATTTAAAAACAGTGAATTCACTCGACTCAACCTAGACTATTAAACATTCCACCGGAAAAATGAGTGAAATGACCGCTTTCTTTTTATGAATCAAAAAGATATCATTTGATTTAAAGAATGTTACGTTCCTTTAATCTGATTCTCAAAATATTCAGAGGCATCTATACTTCATGAGAGGAATAATTTTTTTCCATTAGAAGAAAGACGTTTTGCAAATTTGTTGCTATGTCAGATTTTTTTAGCTGACTCAAATTTGATAATAATATTGATGAAATCATTTTAAAGAAATGGCTAGGGTATGACGCCTGTTATGTATTTTTACATTCTCATCAGGGCAGGTATTAGATTTGTGTAAAACTTGCCCCCCCCCCCCTCCCCATCCTACCCACGGTTTTCTGTCATATGTCCACGTTTTGAGACCCCTTGGAACCGAAGAACAGATTTTTACGAATGTGTCTGTCTGTATGTATATATGCCTGCATGTATGAATGTTTGTCTTTATAGAGTAATGGTCAGAGTAATGGCATTTCCAAAATTCCAAAATTTACACAAAACTGAGAAATTTCACCCAGACAACGCAAAATATTAAAAAAAGTTAAATGAACAAAAAATGTTTCTATATCGGAGGCCTAAAAGAAGATCTTTACAACTTTCTGAATTTCCTCAAAACATCAAAAATTCAAATTTTGGTCGCACAAAAAAAATGAAAAATACAAAGTTTTATTTTCTGGTGAAACTATACAATATACGTGTAAACAGAGATAAATAAAAATTGTGCAAACAAGAAAGATCTAAAAATTTGGTAAAATCTTCTTCTTGACAGGACAAGTAGTTCTTGCCCCATTTATAAAAAACCATATTTAAAATGGAAAAATGCAATCATCCGACAAATGACACAAGCTCTGGAAAAAATAAATGCACACAAGTTCTTTACCAGAAAGATATCTTTAAATGTGTTATCATTTTTCCCATTGGACGCGGAGTTTCTGTTTCAATCGTAAAAAATAAAATATAACAATAAAAAATTTAATTTTCAGAAAAAGTACACAACATATGAAAAAAGTGGAGCAACAAAAGTTCATTACCGTTCTGGGAAAATTTTGATCGAGTGCGCAGCACGAGAAACGCGATGAATTCATCACCGAGCGCGAAGCGCGAGATCCGACAGTCGCGCGCCTTAGGCGCGCTCAAACTTACGAGCGAAGCGCGCGATGAGAATGTGCCCACGCATCGTAAAGATTTTATATTATAAGGATAAATCATCGCAGGATGGATTTATTCTAATTTCATAAATTACCATAAATTTTATGATACCACAAATTGAAATAAATCATCACAAATCTCATAAAAAACCACAAATTTAATAAATTTCCATGAATGTCATAAGTTTCCAAAAATTCCGAACAAATTTAATACATTCTCTTAAATTTTATGAATTACAATGAATATCATCAATAACCACGAGTTAAATAAATTTCACGAATTTTTTTTGAAATTCTCATTAATTTACTTAATCTAGATGAATTCCATTTATGTTATAACATATCGGTTACTGATATTTTCCTCAAAACTCCTACATCATCCTAATACTCTGGTGTTACTCGATCACTTGACTGTAGGTTTTATCCTCTGCTCCGGGGAAATGTATAAGGAATCACAGCTGATGAAAAAGTTACTTCTCAAAAACTCAAACACATATTTTCTCTTTTGATTTATTAGTAAATTCTGAAAATTGGTTAGGTTGTCGCGAGTTGAAGTGAAGAAAGAGATCAATTTTTGATTTTAAGAAAAACTAGTTTCATAATAATTTCGGAAACAGTAAAAGATACAAAATATATTTTACGGTAAAAAAAAGATGAGCAATGGAATTTTGTATTGGAGTGTACTTTTAAGAATTGAAAATTCGGGACCTCATTTTCGAATGACCCTGTTCTCTTAAAAATAATTTTACGTGCCCCCCTGTAATGATTCGGCAGCTCAATTGACGTGACAGCTCTGACGCAAAAGAGATAGAGGATCACAAGCACGGGTGTGAAAGAGACATTTTGAAGGAACAGCTTTCCTTGTCTCGCCATAGCGAGCGAGAACAGGTGCGAAAGGGGCGGATTGGACTCGCCATGTAGGAACATTCTGAAAACCCTCAATTTCAGTGCGACACATTTAATTAAGCATCATTGGGCGCATTAAGACGTGGTATGAATGCACGGATAGATAATTTGAACCCTTGCAATAAGCTCGTTAAATTTTTAGTCGTGGCAAAGGCTGCGTTTAATTTATATAAGCAAATGAAAAACGCGTTTTGGTAATTCTGAACATTTTTGTGTTAATCTTAGCGTGGTCGTTGGCGCTCGTATCTCTCACCTTAATCGACCAGCTTCCGCTGGCCAGGATTTTTTTCAACTGAAAATTCAACTTATCCCGCTTGAAAATTTTTAGTTCAAAGTTCATTTATTTAGTTCAAGATACATTTTTTACAATTTGAAATCGGAGTAATTAAATTTCCGTTGACAATTAATTTTTTTCAGTAAAAGTTAATGCATCTGTTTGAAAACTCAACTCCTTCAGTTGAAGATTCTTTGTTTGAGTATAAAACTCTTAGGCTTGGCTTGAAATTTGTTATTAAACTAAAAATGTTACTGCTTCATTTTCGGTTGAATATAATTCATTTTTGAGTTCGAAATTCGACCATTTTGTTGAAACATTGTATTTTTTTCATCAAAAAATGGTTCTTTCTATCTGAAAATTAATCTTCTTGTTTGTATATTCACCTCTATGGTTGGAAATTGAAGTGCTCCAGTTAAATATATATCTTTTTAGTTGTAAA
Organism: Neuroterus valhalla; assembly: GCA_011762715.2. Classification (NCBI taxonomy): domain Eukaryota; kingdom Metazoa; phylum Arthropoda; class Insecta; order Hymenoptera; family Cynipidae; genus Neuroterus; species Neuroterus valhalla. The sequence goes on along the minus strand of WSXT02175156.1, from coordinate 3,700 downwards.
ATAATGTTTTTGAATTTGAATCTAACTGTTCTGGTTACAGATTCATAATGTTATTTGAAAATTCATCACATTAGTTGGAAAATGAACTATTTTGTTGAAAATCCGTTTTATAAAATCGTAAGTTGATTTTTATGAAATCTGAATTGAACTGGTCCAATTTTTGTTAGAAAAATTATATTTTTTTGTTAAAAATTTGGTTATTCTTTCCAATATTGCTTTAAGTAGCAATATTGGATCTATTATGTTCAAGGATGTTAAGAAAGAACTTCTTGAATAAAAATAAATGTTTGCTTTTTGCGACAAATAAAAATATGTTACTTCTAGTTGACCGAGAAAATTGAAAAACTTGACCGTGAAGAACCGTGAAATGACCAGGAATTACAGTGCTTTGCCGAGTTAGGTTCCTCCGCTTATTGTCCTTCCGAGAATTACGCTCGTGGAAGCATGCGCGATTATGGTCTCACAGCTTATAGAGACAAATCGATATAATACTAAAATTTCAGGTAAATGTAGTTGAAGAAATATTGATTTCTACAAAAAACAACTCTTGGTTCAGTTAAACCTCGAAAAAATGACACGTTTTTTAGTTAAAAATGATTAACAATAATTTTTTTGCTTCCCCTGACTGATTTTTGTTTTTAATGATCAATTAAAGGTATTTCAATAAGAATTGCAAATTGTCAACAACTCTGAAGCCTCTATAATTATAAGAAGTTGCACGTGATAACTATTATCATAATCCATTTAAACGATTAAAAATATACCTAAAGTTTCCTTCAAATCTAAAAATACATAGCCTTTTCATAATTTCATTATTGATTAGATCTTTAAGAGTCCTCTGAGAACACGGAAGAAACTAAGCTTTTGTAAAGTTGATAAAGCAAAACCCTTTTTCAGAGTTGTCTGTGTTGAACATAAAATTGTGTGTAGTATATCACTTGAAAGATAAAAAATAATAACAACTCCGAAGCCTAAAACCTCCCAAGTCTTCCAAGTATGTGCTGGTAAAACGTTCTAAATCGCTTCGAAGAGGCAGAGAAAGCATTTTGCTGCTTCTGGAAACAGAAAAATGTTCCGAAAGTTCTTTTTTCAAAAAGTCGCCTCACATTTCTTTACAAAGTATTTGCAGTCGATATTTTGTTTACGAAAAAATGTCCCAAAACTCGCTTGGAATAAATGCACAAAATAAAACTGTAAAAATCACAATTATAAAAAAATCGCGAGAAAAAAGAAATTAAGGGTATACTCCCGTAAAGATTACTCAAGATTTAAAATGATCATTTTCGATATAAAAAATATAATTCTTCCTAGTTTTCTTTGTGAAAATTTCGAGAAGAACATTTTTGTTTTCTCTCTCATAAAGGGAAATTGTTTTACATTTTGCATCTAAGTTTGATTAGAAGTCAAATTAATTGTGTCAGAGATATCTCAAATCGTGGAAAAGTTACCTCAATTTTTAAAATTTCTGAAACCGAAATTGAAATCTATCTTCAAATTGCCCATATATAACCTCATGTTTCTCGAAATCACGACAAGTGTAGAAAGGCGTTTTCGTCTCTCCACCGCAGTTTCAAAGAGTTCATGAAAGTGCAAAAAAGGATAGATAATATCATTCTGGGACAACTCACAGCAGCATTTGCTTCTTTCACACTGATAATTATTGTGACCTTAATTGTGTAATTACACTAAACTATGCCAGCCCTAAATAAGAAGAGTTAGGTTTAATAACAAGTAAAGTATTCTCGCTAGTAATTAATTTTGAATAACTATAGATCTGCATGTGCTACAATAATAATTATTATTATAACTAGAATTTTTTACATTCTCATCATAATGAGAAGGTATTGGTTTTATGTGAAAATCTACTTTCGCGGAATTTATGATATCTCCACGTTTTGAGACCTCCTAATTCCTAAAAAGTAGTTTCTACGTTGGTGCCTGTTTGTCCATTGTTGTCGGCGTCGTCGTAGTCGTCTGTATGTTCTATAACTTTTGAAAGACTAATTGGACTGGATTTCTCTTTAGCACACATTTTGAAGGACCAGAAAAATAGGTCAAGTTCGTTAACCAGCTGTTTAGGACTTTTTTTTCCAAGACTAAAAAATTGTGAGTAAAATTTCTTGTAGCACGCTAAAAGTGAAACAACTTCTCCTAATCATTTTTTTCGATAAAAACATAATTGTCAGAGTTATGGTATTTTCAAAATTAAAAAATACAAAAGAAAATGAGAATTTTTAGCCAAATAACGCAATATGGAAAAAGAAGTAGAAGGAAAAAAAGGTTTCTTCTTTGGAGCCGTACAAGATCATTGATACAACTTTTTGAATTTTCTCGAAAAATCGAAAATTCCAATTTTGATCGCACAAAAAATAATGAAAAAAATCTGCCCGCCGCGCCCGGCTCGCAAGTTCGAGCGCGCCTAGGGTGCGCGTCTTTCTGATTTCGCGCTCGATGGTAATCTCACCTCGCGCTTCGCGCTCGGCCTTTGTACCTCCCGACAGTTGCATATAAAGCTTGTGAAACTCAAAAGCGAAATGTCGACTACTCTTATTTGATGAGTGTGAATCCTCTTTTGTTGAAGCTTTTCCGGCTTCAACGAATTCATTCTCATCGCATGTCTCGTGCTGCGCACACGATCAAAGTTTGTTCTAAGCAGTAGAGAAGTTTTGAGGCCTAATTTTCTTCACATGTTGTGAAGCTTTTCTAGAATCTAGATTTTTAATTTTATTTTTTACGATTGAAACAAAAACTACGCGTCCAATGGGAAAAATTATAACAAATTTACAGATATTTTTCGTGTGAATAACTTTTCTCTATCAATCTTCTGTGTTAGCCTCAGTCATTTTTTCACAAATTTTATTATTTCATTTTTATAGTTATTTTTCCTGATTGAAATGAATTCATCTTTTGGTTTTGAATGAATGAAACAAAAACTACTTGTCCTATCAAAAAGGTAATTTTTCCAAATTTGTAGATCTTTTTTAGGTGCACAAGTTCAGTTCATTTATATTTTCCCGTACCTTGCATAGTTTGACCGAAAAATGAATCTTCCGATCTTTCATTATTCTTTGTGCGACCAAAATTTGAATTTTCGATTTTTCGAGAAAACTCGGGATGTTGTAAAGATCATCCTGGAGGGATCCCTGAAAAATTTTTTTTCCTTCATATTTTTTTTCACATCTTGCGTTGTTTGGCTCAAAATTCTCATTCTCGTTTATATTTTTGAATTTTGAAAATGCCACAACTCTGACAATTTCGTTTTCATGAAAAAAAGCATGAGGATAAATTGTTTCACTTTTTACCTACTACAAAAAACCGTACTTACAGTTTTTGAGTCATGGAAAAGAAAATCGAAAAGAAATTTGAAAATGCTCCACTCTTTTATTTTTGACCCAAAACAGCTGTTAATCGAACTCGATTGGTGGTTTTAATACCTCAAAATGGGTGCCAAAGCACGATCGAATATGATCATTCTTTCGATAGTTATCAAGTTCTCAGATTATTTTTCATTATTTTTTGTGCGATCAAAATTGGAATATTTGATTTATTTGAGAAAATTCGAAAAGTTGCATTCATGTTCTTGTAGGGCTCCCAAAAAGGAACATTTTTTCTCTTCGACTTTCTTTTCAATCTTGCGTTATTTGTCTAAAAATTCTCATTTTCTTTTATATTTTTGAATTTTGAAAATACCATAACTCTG
>WSXT02175145.1:0-22098 GCA_011762715.2 Neuroterus valhalla | reverse complement strand
GAACATAAAAAAAGAGTCTCTCTGACCGAAGAGAAAAAATTATTGATCGTACATGATACACTCTGGAAGGTGAAACTATCAATATTTTGACACTCCAAGTTTGACACTCCATTTTTCTCCGTGTGTACTTGTTCTCTTCTCAGATATATATATTTTGGAAAGGTCTTCTGAAATGAGAAAAGCACAATTATCATAATATTCTAAGCAATGTAACTCGAAAAAAACGTACAAAGATACATTTCATGGTTGACAGAGCCGACGTCCACGATTGATCTGACGAGATGACTGAAAATGTCTCATTCACCTAAAATCACCTCCCACTCACGTATCAAATAGTACTTTATACCACGATAGACAAAAAGATCATGTCAAAGTTGAGATTTTGAGGTTAGAGTGGTATAAAATAATAATTTACTGCAAACAATTCGATTCCATATAAAATCAGGCTAGGCACTTATTTTTCTGTCACGTCCTCAGAATTGATACGTAAAAACTCCTAATAAACATCAGAACTACTATTCCGAAAGCAGTTTTTCAGAATGTGAAATAAAATTTCGTACCTTATTGCATCATATCCATATACACTGTACTTGTTCTTTTCTCGAATATGTTTGGGACGGTCTTCGGAAATGAGAAAAGCACGATCATTGTAATATTCGAAGAGATATAACTTGAAAAGTCCGTAGAGAGATACATTTCGTGATTTTCAGAGCCAAAGTCCATGACTGATCTGACGAGATGACTGAAAATGTTCCTAATCGCGGCAAAATCGATCGGTCGATACCACATTCGACAAAACTATCGACTCAATTATCGATTATATCAGATTTATATATGATTTCATTCTAAAATATAAATCTAAATTGCAACACACACATGTCGTAAAAGTAAAATGAAGCAGTAGGCTATTTAACACAAAAATAACTTAGTTTCCTATCAAGCAAAGGACAAAAATGTATCATTAGAACATATGAACAAATTAATTTCCTTTTCGAACCGGAGAAATAAATTGAATTGATAAAGTTCAAAGAGATGAGATTTTGAGAGTTTTTTCTTCAAAAAGCTTTCAAAACTATAAAGAAACTTTTCTCTTTGTAGTTCTAAATTCTAATCACAAGAATTACGGCGCACTTCCGGCTTGTGAACTGGGCGCGCGTTGAGTTAGCCGATCGAGAGCGCACGTTCGATTAACGGCTCTAATTACTGTTCGTCTTCAAAGTTAATGAACACGATTGCTCTCGTGCATATACCAAATACGAAGAGTGGAAAGGATTTCAGGAAAAGATTGAATTTAATTACTTCTCAGGGATACAACAGCTCATTCTATCACACGATCTTATAATTCTCACGAGCAATTTACTGTGGAATTCTTCCTCATTTTCACATTTAGTGATTCTATGATGCAAGTGAAAATGATTAATTATTGAAAATATTATGAATTACTTCAAAAACGTTATGAATATATTGAATTACGAAATGACTCATGCTGTATCGAAAATATCTGATGTTGGGGTCAAAAAGCTCAGGTTCTTCTGCGTAACGATTCGCGTAACAACGTTTGAGAGATCAATCAGTTCCAAGCTGCCACCACCAGATTTTAAAAGTGTTCTGGAACTTGGAAAAAATCCTTCAATTATGCATTCTGCAACTATGTTTGAGAAGAAATATTTTTAATTACATTTGGTATTATATCACCAATCACAGATTCTTCATCAAAACGGTTGAGTCTGATAAGGCTCAAAGAATAAACTAAAATATACGAACTCTACAGAATTGTGCATTCGTAAACGATAATACAACATCCTCGAATTCTTTGAATACATGTCTTGTTCTGATCCCTGACCATTACGTTTAAATATATCTTGCGGTCTCAACGAGAGAGCAAACGAAAAAAATAATTATCACTATGATACAATTTAATGAACGCTTCGCATTGCTTTGCGCAACTTACATAACACCGTGTCATAAACAAAATAATCTGTTTTAAAAACATTGATGATAAATTATCTATTTAACCTTCTTCTTGTCGACAAATTTCAAGAATAACAATAAATGCCATTGCAAATTGAGGATTGAGCATGCACGTAACGATGATTTAGAGATGGGAGTAAGGAAGAACATTTCAGATAGATTAAACCGTCGTTTACATATTACGACGCGAGCGTATAGTGGTAAACGACCTTCGCGGAAGAATCGCGAATTGTTGAGCCGAGAGCATCATATTTTCCGTCTGAAGAACCATTAATAGGTAATAATATATCTAAGGAGCTGGGGATGAAGAAAAAATCTGCCAGCTGCGCGGGGACATTCTCATTGCGCGCGGCTCGCTTCGCTTGCGAATTTGAGCGCGCCTAGGACGCGCGTCTATCGGTCCTCGCACTTCGTGCTCGGTTCTTCTCATAGTGTAATGCGTATACAGACTTGCAGATCTTTCGAACATGTTAGAAAACCTCTACTTTTAAGATTATTATTAAATTTGTTTAAATTTTAAATTTATAAAGGTTTCGAATGAATTCACTTAAGGCTCTATCGGCTTGAAAAAACACATTCTCATTACAGTACTTGCCCTTGAGATTCATATCACGCATTATTTGGCTGGAAAATGGAATTTCTCACTGTTTAAAAATCGTTTTTACCATTAAAAAAAAATATACGTCCTGTTGGAAAATAATTTTTAAAAAATTCGTAGACTTTTTCGTGGTTAATAATTTTGCTCATCAAAGTTTCTCCTTGTCTTCCATAGTTTCACCGGAAAATGACAATTTTTTATTCTGTCCAGTGCGTTATTATGATTTGAACAAAAACTGTGCATCTTATCAAAAAATGATCAACAGTTAATTAGTACATCTTTTTAAAATAAATTTTTTTTTCTTATTAATTTCATCGTATCCCGCATAGTTTTTGTGAGAAAATAGAATTTCCGAGTTTAAATAGAATTTTTCACGATTTAGACAAAAACGATTCATCTTGTAAGAAGAATGGTCTCAACTGAATTTTTAGATCTTTTCAAAATTAATAATTTTGGTACTTAACATTCTTTCTCAACTTGCATAGTTTGAGCGGAAATTTGTATTTTTGATATTTCAAAAGGCTATTTTCATGGATAAAACCAGAACCATTCTTGAAAAATGGCTGGTTAACGAACTCGTCATTACTTTTCCGGCCTTAAAAAAGTGTGCCACAGCAATATCCAATATGATAATTCTTTCGAAAGTTATCGAGTCTACAGATTACGGACTACAGACAGACACCTTCGTAAAATTTTTTTTTTTTCTGACCTGGGGGTCTCAAAACGTGGAGATTTCATTAAAAACGCGAAAGTCTATTTTCAGATCAAACCAATACCTTCTCATTCAGAATGAGAATGTAAAAAGTTTCTTCCTAAAACCTTACTTTTGATGTAACTTTCTTTTTGAAGAAATATACAAAAAATTGAAAAATTTATTCAGATTGCTTCATATCTGCTTTAGGCTTTTAATATTCTTTTATCCTAAGGAAAAAAAGTTCAAAACAATTAGATAGAATGGAGGCTTTGGACACTGTTTTATAGTGTATAAACAAAAAAAAAGTCTTACAATCGTCCTTTTTTATAAACATTTTTTTACACAAAAATAGATTGAAAATGGAAAAATTAAAAGTATCGCTCCGTAGGATTCTGTGGAATATCATGATATTCAATTCTGAAGAAAGAATTTTCGAATCGGTTGAACACTGATCGATCTAGACATTGCTTTATAATAAATTCTTACAGACCATTCCGTAAGAGTAATAAGAGTAAGTTCCTTAGCAAAAATTGAGAAAATTACAAATAGACATTGTTATACATAACATACAGAAACGGATTTTTTTACAACCACACTTTTTTCCAACTTTCCTTTATAAAAAAATAAACTAATCAGAAACTTGACAATATCACTCATTAGGTTTCTTCGGGAATTGTTGAGTTCTGGAAAAGAACTTTCAGACCTGTACAAAATGGAAGGCTTTATACATTTTTTTCTAGTATATGTGAAAAAAGTTTTCTTAAACTGCACTTTTTGTGCAATTTTCTTCTTAAAAAGTAGGCTTAAATTAGAAAAAGTTAATAATGTGGCTTTATAGGTTCCTTTATGAAATAATTATCTTCAATTCTGAAGAAAAACTTTTGAATTAGTGGGAAATTGAAGACTCGTAGACATTGATTTTATATTAAATTATTACTAAACATTCCGTAGTAGTATACGACCCACAATAACAGCTAAAATGAATAATAATTAGAAATGAAAACTTTGGGAACGATAAATATTGATTTAACGGGAAAAGTATGCAGAGAAAGTATGCGGTTAACTTCAAACTATAAGTTACAACGTCCGGTCAATGTACCGAGAGAAAATTTCTTCCTATATCTCTAAACTTCTATATGAATAATAATTTTTTAATCAACCTGAATGGTTTTAACAATTGGAAATAAGGTGTTATCTCGGTTTGTGAAAACTGGAACGAAGGAATATTTTTGTTCAAGCAGTTGCGAATATCTATAATGTATACCAAAAATCAATTGTACGACGGTTTTGGAAAAAAATGCAAAAAACTAACGTGACGGGCATTAATAATCATTTATATGAATATGTATACCAAATCAATTTTTTCCATTTGTAGTAAATATTGATCTAATCAAATATTTATCAAACAGAAGTTGTGGATCTAGTCACGAAGCATATTTTATTGTTGATAACTTTTCCTTATGACTGAAAAAAGTCATAAAGCCAAAAATATATGCCAAAAATCGATTTTACTGTATAAGTTCTAAACATTGATCTCATCAAAATATACATCATACAAAAGTTGTGGATCTAGACAAGGAGAAGATTTAATTGTTGGTGATCTTTCTGCATTTGATGGTTTTCGAGAAAAAAAAACAATGACACTAGGAGTAACTGAGTTTAAACAACTATTGTTGAAAAATTACAAACTGATTCGAAATGATACATATTCTTTGCCTTCTTCCACTTAGTTGACCTTGATTTTTTATCTCAGAAAGAAATGTGAAAGTTGCTCCAGATGTTCCGATTTTGAAGAGAAGGGGATGAATTTTATATTATTCTCTATTTATATGTATTCTTTTCAATTAATCAAACCAGGTTTACGCTTTAAGATTCTACTGGTGATAACATGATGGATCTTTTTTTTTTCATTTGATCTCTCTTACTCGTAGATGAAAGCTTGACTGTAGCAATGATCGAGATGTAACTTCATTTTCCAAAGCAATTTAGGCCTCATAAATAAAAAATCAACTAGATCGCTTCACAGGTTTGTTTATAATTTTGATGCTTTTCAATTCCTAAAAATTAAATTTAATTCAAAGAAGTAGACATTGTTAAATAACATCTGTATAGAAAAAACATATTTCCTCCAGATCCGCATTTTTGGTAACACGTTTTTCTCAGGAAAAGGCTTTAAAATATTGAAACTAACGATATCGCTTTGCAGATTTATGCAGAATTGAAATCTCTTTAATTCTACAAGAAATCCACAATTCGGTTAAAAATGTAAGGGTAAAAACATTCTTCTGTAGTAAATTCCAAATGGAACACTTGTTTTTTTACTCATTATGACGCTCCACATGCATACATAAAAATGTTTGTGAAACAATGTTCAGAGCTCTTAATTTCTTACCGATTTCGAAGCTGCTTTATAAAATTGAAGAGCATGAAATTCTGAACAAGCTTTGGAGCGATATTGATCACTTTTTGAAATTATAGGTTATTTTTGTTTTTTTTTTAGGAAAGAAAATTACAAGGAAATGCGTATTTCAGAATCATATGTTTCTTCTACATATACTACAAAACAATGTCTGGAGCATTCGATAATAAACCGATTTTGAAGTATACTTTTTATATTCTCATTCTGAGGAGAAGATATTAGCTTCATGTTAAATTTGACTTTGTCGGTTTCCATCAAATCTCCACGTCTTCTAGACCCCGTAAGTCAGAAACAAACGATTCTAACAAAGCTGTCTGACTGTAGTCTTCAATATGTAGGAATGATAACTTGCGAAAAATGACCATATTGGATTGTGCTTTGGCACAATTTTTTAAGGCCGGAAAAGAAATGGTTCTGGTTTTATCCATCGAAATAGATTTAAAAAAATTATAAATGCACATTTCTGCTCAAACTATGCGAGATGCAAGAAAACGTTACGGAACAAAATTATTTATTAAAAATATCAACAAATTCATATCGGACCATTTCTTGAATGGCCGCATATTTTTTCTTTGAATCGTAAAAAATTTTATCAAAAATTCAATTTTCCAGCAAAACTATGCAAGATACAAAAAAGTGCTACGTAAGGAAATTCTTATTTAAAAAGATATATACAAATTTACTGACGACCATTTTTTGATAAGGCGTATAGTTTTTGTTATTTTCAGGATAACGCACTTCACAGAATAAAACATTGCCTTTTTCCGGCTAAACTATGAGAGACAAGGAGAAATATTTCTGAGCAAAATTTATTGCCTCTAAAAGATCTCCTATTTTGGTTTGAATAATTTTCCAATAAAGCGTATATTTTCCGTTTTAACCATCATAACGATTTCCAAAAAATGGAAAATCTTAGTTGATAACTTAAGTATGCGAGATATGAATCTTGAGGGCGAGTATTGTGATGAGAATGTGTTTTTTAATGCTAACTGAGCCTTAACAAATTAATTTGAATCTCTTATTCATCAAAAATGAAAACATACTTAATATTAGCCTCAAGATGGAGGTTTCTAACAGTTTTTAAATATTTACAACTCTGCACATGCATTACACTATAAAATGGACCGAGCACGGAGCGCGAGATTCGAAATATGCGCGAAGCGAGCCGCGCGAAATGAGAATGTGCCCGCCCAGTACGGGCAGATCTTTTTGATTGAAGGACCTAAAAATTTGAAGAAACCTATAAAACGATAGAATTAAATTTTCCTAATTTTGAGCCTATTTGTTGTGAATAGAATGTTACAAAAAAAATGTATAGGAAACATATATTTTGTGTGCATGTACCATAAACCAATGTCTTATGTCTAGCTATTTTAACTTTCAATTGATTTGAAAGTTGTTTTCTTTGAATTGAAGAGCAGAACATTTTGAAGAAATGACAAAGCAATATTCTTTACTTTTTAAATTTTGATCTTATTTTTTAGGTAAGAAAGTAAAAGAAATAGGATGGTTCTAAGAAGCATTTCTTTTTCTATGCATACCACAAAACAATGTCCAGAGGTTTTCATTTCAAAGTATCTTTTTGAGAATTGAAGAGAATCGAATTTTTAAGAAACCTGTGAAACGCTATTGTCAACTCTTTTTATTTTAACCTATTTGTTATGGGGGCAGAAAGAAATTAAAGAAATAGGGGTTTTAAGGAACATGTCTGTCATATATATCATATAACATTGTCTGGAGCTCTCCATTTTTATTGAACCGATTTTGAAGTATTCAGTTTCCAACCTATTTGTTTAGAAAAGAATGTTACAAAACCAATTATATTTTGAAGAAACATATATGTTTTTGTATCTACACTATAATACAATATCTAGAGCTCTCAGTATTCAATCAATCTGGAGGTTTTTTTACAATTTAAATGCATTAATTTCGCTAGAAACTTACGAAGCGGTATTTATCTTTTTTTTTCGAAGTTTCAGTGTCTGTTCAAAAAAAAAAGAAGTACCTGAAATGTATTGAAGTTATGCAAAATGTATACTCTTAACTAATCAAGATTTAAAAAAAGTATTTGTAATCAGTGTTCCTCTATGTTTTTTTATGAAAAGAAGAACCATAACCGCGTCTCAAGCCTGAAAAAGTCGTATTCATCATATTCTGTGACGAAACGATTGAACGTGATCAAGACCAGATAAGGGGGTTCCATCCGCGTAATCGTTGATAATTATCTTCATGTTTTATGCATGAAAATGTAATTGGTAAGAGCAGAATTATCCTTTATCACTCAATTATCATTGTAAGAAGTCAAAGATTGAGATTATTTATTATTGTTCGTATATTCCAGGTCAAAGGCAATACATAATTTTTTAATTGAGTATACGTGTGATGCGCGAATACACAATCACCCAACCTCCTCGAGAAAAAATTTGTTTACATTAGAGACAATAAATTCAAAATAAATCAAAATTTCGATTCATCTCTAACTTCTAGCATTCAAGTTCAACTACCCACGTGGAAATCGCCCCATTTGTCCCTATTTTGTTCAGGGCACATATTGGGCACTTACTAGGGAAACTGGACTAGAAAGTTTTAATCAAGACCCCTTCAAGGTATTGTTAAGATTTTCCATTCTCCGTGACCAAAGAATCTATATACGTCTAGTTGAGCCCCAATCTTGTACTTTATACACTCTTCAGTTTGGGCCTGATTAGGATGAGGAAACCAAAAATTTCGAGGCAGGAACTGTTCAAATCTTGGTATTGTGGCCCTTTTTACTAAAATGTTCCCAGTTCCCACCAAAAGTCTATTATTAAATTCTTGGCTAAGAAACCTTTTTTTTGTGTTAAGAGTAAGATTTGTATTCTTCTGTACTACGAAATGTTTTTTGGTTGAAAATTAACCTTTTTTGTTCAGAATTAAAATTATATTCAAATTAAAATCATTTATATTCAAATTATAAAAACAGTTTGAGTAAAGTGGAGCTTCAATTCAAAGATTCTATATTTTTGAGTTGGAAATTCAAAAATTTCAGTTCAATTCGTTTTGGTTGCGAATGGAAAATTCAACTATATTGATCAAGAATCAAATCATCCAATTCAAAGGAGCTTATTCGCTTTGATTCCATATTTTTCGGTTGAAAATTAAATATTTTGGGTTGAATTTGTTTCGGTTACGAATTCCGATACCTTGTTGATAAAAACTATTCGCTTATGGAAAAGATCGGTTTTGTTGAAAATACATCCTTGAAAATTTCAAAATTTAGGTAAAAATTTGGTAAAAATTGAACTTTTCTGTAGAAAATTGAGAAATTAGGATAATTTTTTCTTTTTTTTTTTTTTTGGACTAAAAAGTCTTATTTGGTTGGAAATTTTTCTGAACGTGGTCAAGAATTTATAGCCTTCCTGCTAAAAATTCGAACAATTAAGGTGAGATTTGTTTTCACCTTTACTACGAAATATTTTTTGGCTGAAAATTCACCTTTTTTGTTGAGAATTCAAACTATAATCAAACTATAAACTATTTGATGAAAGTGAAGCTTCAATTCATAGATTCTATATTTTTGAGTGGGAAATTCAAAAAACTGGATTCAATTCAATTTTTGGTTGCGAATTAAGAATTCAACAATCTGGATAAAATTTGCTATGGTTGGAAATTCAGATCTATAACTATTATTACAACTATTTACGATTATTATTCAGATACAACTATTTGTTTCAAGAGCATCGGTATGCTTGAAAGTTCAACAGATTATCAAAAATGAGTGTTTTGGTTGGATATCAGTATTTTCGAATGGCAAATTCAACTGTTTTGTAGAAAATTCGTCTTCTCTGCTTGAAAATTCTATAATTTGGTAAAAATTGGAATATTGGTTTAAAAAAGACGTTTTTCGCTGAAAATTCTACTCTTTTGCTTCAAATTCAACTATTTGTTTAAAAACAATCTGTTTGATTGAAAGTTCAACGATCTACTTAAAAATGAGCTTTTGTGTTAAAAGTTACTATTTATGTGGATTGGAAATTCAACTTTTTTGCAGAAAATTCTTTTTCGGTTGAAAATTAATTTATTTGGAGATTGAACTATTTTTGTGATGAATTGAACTATTTTGTCGAACACAATCTTCTTTGGTGAAAATTCATATTTCTGGAATTGAAAATGCATTTGCTTTGTAGAGAATTTGTCGCTTTTGGTAACAAACTAAACTATTTGGTTGAAAATTGAAGTATTTTTATGAAATTGTTGATTTCTTGGTTAAACAATAATATTTTTCTCTTGAAAATTCCGCAAAGTAGTAAAAATTTTTTGTCTTTCTTCACTAAGAAATCTTTGTTGGTTGAAAATTTGAATTGTTGAGAAGTTAAAAAATATTCGACGAAAATGTCGACTGATGAGTGCCTGGCCAGAAAAGCGTTAGAGAACTAGTCAAAAATATAGGAAACTATACCAACGTGAAAAGGATGAATAAAAAAAAAAGAAAGGCCAGCAAAGAAATATCTTCATCCTAAATTAATTATTTCGATGAAGAGAGGGAATTATTTTTACATATTTCTCATATTTATCGATGAATAGTGTTATGATTTACCTTAAATTCTTAAAAAGAGATAGTTGAAGAATTGGTGCTTATTCAGTTGTCACTTCATGTCTCTCTAGTTGAGTCTCGTAATTGGAGTCAGTTTTTTCTGAATATTTCAATCTTAGACTAAAAAATGGTACATTTTATCTGCATACAAAGTAGAGCCAATCATTTTTTTTCTTTATGGATGAATAACTATTGCGCTTAGAAAATACTTGTGGTCGAGCATGTCTCTGATGTCAAGACCGCGAGTTTAGTTTACTGTTCATGAAATATCTTCTACGCGTTCTCACACTATAACATTCAGTGACTTGTCTTTTGTATGTTCAAAACAGTGAATCGACCTTTTTTCCTTTCAATTTAAAAAAAATTTAATATACCCGTTATATTCTCGGTTTTACATTTGAAATTTATCTTTCTGTTCCCTCAGGCGGTTTTTCACAACTCGAGAAAGGAATTTTCGCGAGTGCATACGTAAATTGGTATTCTGACGTACTCTAATAATATAATTGCACATATTAGCAACTAATAACTGCTTTTTGTTGATAAACTTTGGGCCTCCAAATATGAACAATCTGGAGTAGAGAAATTTGCATTCTTCCAAACTAAAAATTAAAGTTGAAACTTTATAGTCAATATCAGTGAAATTTTTTTGACATATATTTTACTTAACATTCCTCTTAATATAATAATAAGAGTATTGTTAATGAGAAAAGCCTCAATTTTTGAACCATCTTTTCACTTTTTAGTCTGCATACATTCAACTGAAATCCGCAGCATTAAAGACATATAATCATTTTCCAAATGAAATATGGATGATTTTTCAAAAAATTGTAGAATTTTCAAACTCAAAAATGATACAATGATACAACCATGAGAGGAAATGTTCAACTTTTGAGGTGTAAAACGAATTTGCTAAAAGATAATACTTGATTCTTTAATCCGAAAATAATAATGCTTAAGAGAAAAGTTGATTTCAATCTACTCAGTTGGATTTTTTTCTGGAAAAAGGATCGCTTTTTGAGTAAATTGATGACTCGTTAATCAGCTAGTTTGATTTCTACATAAAATATAAATTCTTCTACCGAGAAGATTGATTCTCTGCATAAGAAGACTCATTTTGAACAAAATACATAAATTTTCAATCAAGAACGATAACTTTTCAACAAAATTGTTAAATCTTTGTCCAAAAAATGAAATTTCGATCGAAAGTGGAATAGTGGAACATCTAGTTGAAATAAAATTTTATAAACCAAAAAAGTTTATTTGTTGAACTGTTGAACTTAGAGTTGTATTCTCAATCTAAAGGATCAATTTTCGAATCTGGAGCTTAATTTTCTGCGAAAAAGATGAATCTCTAACAAAATGCATGAATTTTCAACCAAAAAGGATGAATTTCAAATTATTGAACAATTTCTTGTATTGATATGCGCTTTAAGTTAAAGAATAGTATAATAATAACGATAAGTACAATAATTTGATATTGATAACACATAATATTCTAAATGTTCTTTATCACGTGCAACGTTTTGACAAGCTTTAGGATGACACAATGAGCATAATTGCATTTCATTTCAAATAATTGCTTCTAAAATATTGATCAATTGTCTCCAAATTTGAACCATCTGGAAATTAATTTTGTAGAATAAAGTATCAAAACTTGAACATTAAAAATAGATTATAAATTGAAACTTCATCTACATCTTCTGTAGAATGTAGATATAAATCCTTTTTATTATGTGCAATGTTCAAGGAAACATCGGAACCGTTTTTGATCTCTCACTTTGAAGGATTGTTTTCCTAACGGAAAATACTTTTTCAAAGAATAATGGATGGGAAAAAGTGTCTTAAATAATACATACAAATGCACAATTTCGAGCACTAACGGTTCTTTTCCGGTATTTTAAAAAAGAGAACAGTTTCCGCACGACTTCCTGTTTTTAGCAGTTTTCGCCTGTAAATGCATCGTTCCATTTATCGCGAATTGTTATTATAATGAGACTTTCATATGCAAATTTTTTCATAATCCTTTTGCGATCAACTATTCCTTTATAGACCAGAATTCGCAAAAGTAAAATCAAAATCTAAAAAAACATATTAAAAGCATCTTTTTCATAACGCAAGCTTTGATCATATAAATTTTTGTTCTTTGAGATTATTAATGAAAAGTTGATTATGAACGAGGATTAAATCACAATTTATTTGCATATTCATGTTTTGTGTCCGAATTCTAATTATACCAAAGTCATTTAATTTTCGGCTAAAAGAATAGTTTTCACTCGAGAAGATTATTTTTCTATAGGAAAAGACAAATTAACAACAAATCACATTAATTCCCAGCAAGAAGTAAGAATTTGATTACAAAAAGACGTTCAATTTTCAACGAGAAGGATGACTTCGAACTAACTAGTCTAAGTTTCTACAAAACGGATGACTTTTGAACCAAATATTTGAACTTTCATCCGAAAAAATGAACATTGAACCAATAAGGTTAATTTTCTATAAAATAAAAATTGTGAACTGATTGCATCAGCTTTCAAAAAATTGATGACTCTTTCACTAAGTAGTGTAATTTTCCACCAAAAAAGAAGAATTTTTTTTACAAAATAGTTGATTTCGTAAGCCCAAAGTATGTATTTGAAGAAAAAATTTTCTTTCGAACAAATAGTTTCATTTGATACCAGAACAGTGGAATTTTATACAAAAAGGATGAATTTTTGAAAGATGGTTAGAATTTAAGCTAAGATATATATTTTCAAGCAAGACATTATTTTTTTACTAAGAGGGACCAATTTTGAACGGAATACATCGAGTTTCAGCCGAAAAGAAATATTTTCCTTGAATCTTTAATCCAGAAAGGGGAAGCTTATGCAAAGTTGTTGAGTTGATAGCTCAAGAATATGAATTTCCAACGGAAAAATTGACTTAACTAAATAATTCTTGTATTTTATAGAAAGTCATCTTCATATTTGAAAATTCATATAGTTTGGTGGAAATGATTTTTTTTTAGAATATTAATCTTCATGTTTGGACATTCTTCTTCCTTTTTGTCCAAAATTGAACTATTTCGGTGTGGAGTTACAATATTTGGTTGGAAATGAAACGATCCATTTGGAAATCAAACTTTCTGGTAGAAAATTGCTTATTTTGGTTAAAATAAAATATTTTTGGGTTGAAAATCCAAATCTTTTGTAGCTAATTCATTTTCTTGGCTTGAAAATTTAACAATTTTGTTAAAAGTGCATGTATTTCTCATAATTTGGTCTTTTCGTAGGAAATTAAACTTATTGGTTGAGAATTTTCCTATGCGGTCGAAAAGTCTGCCCTTTAAGTTGAAAATTCATGTTTTCTGTTACAAGTTTCTTTTTTTTTTTTCATGAAACTATTCTTCTTCGTGAAAGATTCTTTTTATTTGTTGGAAATCCAACTGTCTGATTGAAAAGTCATCCATTTTGGTCAAAAATTTATGTATTTTGTTGAAAATTGGTATTTTTTCGTAGGAAATTAAACTTCATTGCAAATTTTTCTCTTTGCTTGAAAATTTGACTATTCGGTGAACGATAATTTATCCCTTTTGGCTGAAAATTCACCTTTTGGGTTAACAAATCATCCTTTTTGACCCAGGGGTAATGTTATTTTTAGGGAATATTTCTTTTTTTGTAGAAAAGTAATCTCCTGGATTGGACATTTTTCGTCCTCGTTCAAAATTGAACTGTTTAATTTAAAAGTCAAACCTTCTTGTTGAAAATCCATGTATTTGGTTGATTTGTCCTATTTTGCAGAAAACTAATCTTTATGATTGGAAATTCCTCCTTACTTTTCGTTCAAAATTGAACTATTTTGATGGAAAGTTACACTACTTAGCAAAAAAAAAAATTTATTTGCAAATTAAACTTTCTGGTAGAAAATTCTCTATTGTGGTTGAAATAACATATTCTAGGGTTGCAAATCTAACTCTTTTGTAGCTTATTCGTCTTCTTTGCTTTGAAATTAAACAATTTTGTTGAAAGTGCATGTATTTCCTTTAATTTGGTATTTTTTTAATAGAAAATTAACATTATTAGTAGATAATTTTCCCATTTAGTCCAAAAATCTGACGTTCCAGCTGAAAAATTCATGTATCTTGTTGCCGCAATTTCTTTTTTACATTCTCATCTTAAATGAGAAGGTCTTGGTTTTATTTTTGTGTGAAATTAATCTCCTATGTGGAAAATTCTTTCCTTGGCTAGAAATTCAACTCTTTGATTGAAAAGTCATGCTTTTTAGTAAAAAATTTATTTATTTTGTTGAAAAATTGTCTTTTTTTGTAGGATTGTAGTCTCCTTGGTTGAAAATTCTTCTTTTCCGATGAAAATTTAACTATTTGGTTAACAGATTTTTTTTTGGTTGAAAGTTGATTCAATTTTTCTAAAATTTGTCTTTTTTTTTTTTGTAGAAATTGATATTCTCGGGTGGTAATTGTCCTTCATGTTATGTTAACACAAGTTTTCCTCTAAAGAAGAATCTTCTCGAATGAGAATTCATCTTTTTGATTAAGAATTCATGTATTTTGTTTATAAAATTTATCATTTTCCGTAGGGAATTAGTCTTCTTTTCCGAAAAATGGTCCTTTTCGGTTGACAAATAAACTATTTGGTTAATAAATTATCCGGTTTGGGTAAAAATTCATATATTTTTCAATCTCGTTTTTTTTTGTAGCGAATTAATATTCTTGTTTGGGAATCCTCATTTTTGGTTGGAAGTTTAATGACTTTGTTGCGACATCAGCCTTCCTGGTTGAAAATTCAACTATTCGTTTGAAATGTTATCCTTCTTGATTGGAAATGTGCATTTATGGTTGAAAATCCAGGGATTATGTTGAAAATTTCTCGGTTACGATTTCAATTTTTCTTTTGAATTCAACTTTTCTGTTGGGACATCACATTATTCGATAAAAAACTTAACTATTTTATCAAGAATTCAAGTGATCGGTAGGGAATTAATTTTTCCTTTGGAAAACTATACTCTTGGGTCTAATTCTTTTTTTTCAAATTCTCGCTGCTAATTTATCTTTTCTCTTTGAAATTCAAGTATTTCAGTAGGAAATTACATTATTAGATTAGAAATTGAACGATTTGATAAGAAGATCTACTATTTTGTAGAAAATTATCTCTTTTGTTGAAAAATCATTTTCTTGGTTCTATTTTTTGTCAAATTCTCTTTGCTGATTCACCTTTTTTGCTTAGAATCCAAAAATATTGATGAAAAAGGTTCTTTTTCTTTGGAAGGTTGATAATTCTTTGTATCATTTTGGCTGCCGAAACGTAAACTATTTTCCTTGTTTCCTTAAGATGAGTAATTTGAAAAATACAAGCAGGGAATAACCCGAAATCTAATTGTAGGAATCAAAATTCACTTTATTGCGATTAAAAATAGCTATCTTATGAGGAAACTCTTGAGAAAAACTGATAGTCATCGACAGGAATAAACTTGAACTCTATATCAATTTTTCATGAAAGGTGGATTATTGATTGGGAATAATCAGAAATCATTGATGTTTTAATTCATATCTGGTATTCTTGCCTTAATATACTCTTTTCAATAATGTAATATTTTGTCTTTTTAATCAAGAATTTGACATTATTTTTGGCAAGCTTCCAAAGTGGTCGAAAAGCAGAAAGTTCTCTTGGATGTTTAAATATAGAATTATTATAGATTATTAATACAATAAATTTAATTAATAATAAATGATAATAATAATATAATAATATAATAAAAAAAATAAATATAATATAATACAAATACAATAATAATAATAAATTAATAATACAATAAAATTCAATAAATAATGAAAACATATTACTCAGTTATACTTCCAGAAGAATTTCAAAAATATTTTTCGCAGTTTCGTAAACTTCATCTTTTGTGTTTACATTTATCCAGAAAAGAAGCTCAAATGTTTGCCCAGGATTAGGAAAATAATGCCCTACTGGTCCAGTGCAACTGCATGACATTATTATTCATCAAAAGTTGTATTTTTCGAGTTTTGATGAAAGCATTAACATATTTTTTAACTTTTCGAACATTCACAATTTTCAAAACAGATGAATTTGGGGAACAAATATTGGAAATAGGAGATTTAAGAGAGAAAATACTATAAATAGGAGATTTCAGAGAATAAACATTGAATTAGAACAAATCTTTAAAAAATTAATTGATTAATTAATTGAGCCTAGGTAAATTTACAGATCAAATTTAAAAATGTGATATGTACTCTGGAAAAGTGATCTCGAAACAAGGGGATTTTAGGGATTTTTAGGATTCAAATCTTGAATATCTGTGTCTCTAAAAAAACTGATCTGTAAAATAGGACAGCTAAGATACCATATCTGAAAAATAGGGGATTTAGAGAATGAAACTTGAAAAAGCCGATTTTAGAGCCAAATCTTGAAAAAAAGTCACTCTGAAAAACAAATCTCGGAAATAGTGTACTTTAAGGACAAAATATTGAAAATAGGATTCTTAAGGAAACCAATCTCAAACAAGAGACTAAATCCTAATTATATGTGATTTTGGAGATCAGATCTTGAACTTGAAAGGCCTAAAGGCTTGGGGCACAAATCTTCAAGAAACGGAAAAAAAGTCACTCTGAAAAACAAATCTCGGAAATAATGGACTTGAGGGACAAAATATTGAAAAAGCAATCTTAAAGAGACCGTACCTCGAAAGAGGGGAGTCAAGAGAATAAATCTTTAAAATCTGGGTCTTGAAGAAAACTATTCTTCAAAATAGGACAATCTTGAATCCAAATCGAGAAAATAGGGGATTTTAGAGATAAAACTTTAAAAAACGGATTTTAGAGACAAATTATGAAGATGGGAAATCCCAGAGACAAACCGCAAAACAAGGGTACAAAATATTTGAGAAAAAGGGTATTTTAGAGGCCAAAATATCAAAAGTAGGGGATTTTCGAGACAAAATCTTGAACTTATGTGACATGACAGGATTGACAACAGGATTTTAGAGACTGAATCGTGAAAAAAGGTTATTTAAGAAACCAAGTCCTAAAAATAGGTCTTTTTATGAAAAAAATCTTGAAGATAGGAGACAAATTTTTAAAATGAGTGATTTTAGAGACCAAATATTGAAACCAGGCCGCTGAACGAAACAAATCTTGAAGAAGAAACTAAGTCTTGGAAGGAGGTGATTATAGATATCAAATTTGTATCTAGGAGACTTCAGGTCCAAATTTTGAAGAAGGGGGACCTTGGAAAATCAATCTTAAAAATAGGAACTATGAAGTCCAAAGGACCCAATTCCGGAAGCAGATAGTTATAGAGACTAAATCTAGCAATCAGGAGTCTCAAAAGAGAAAATAATAAATAAAGGGGATTGAAGATACAAAATAGTGAAAAAATGGTACTTGAGATAGCAAATCTTGAAAATAGGGGAATTAGGAGACCCGATTTTAAAAAGAAGAGATCTTAAGAGACCGGATATAGAAAATAGGGGATTTCAGGGATCAAGTCTTGAGAAAAGGTATTTTTTTAGCCAAGCCTTTAAGATAGGGTATTCCAGGGAAATGAGTTGAGAACTGGTAATTGTAGAGACCAAATAATGAAAATAGGAGACTGAATATAATATTATAATAATATAACGAAAATAGGGCACTTTGAGACACAAATCTTGAACCGAGTGGACTTTAGGGACCAAATTTTGAAAAAGGGGACTGTGGGAGAAAAATCTTCAAGAGGGGGAAGTTTGGAGATCAAATCTCGAAAAAGGGGATTCTAAGATACAGATATTGCAAATAGGGGAATCGGAGGATCAAATCTTGGAAATAGGGCACTTGAGGGATCAAATCTTGAAAATAGGGGAAACAGTGTCTGAACTAGAAGACTTTAGAAATAATAGTTTGTAAAAAGGTTATTTCAAGGAACAAATCTTGAATCTTGTACTTTAGGGACCCAATATTGAATAAAGGGAACTTTGGGAGTAAGATTATCCAAAGAAGGAGTTTTGGGCACTTGGTTTTGAAAATAGAGAATTTTAGTACAAGTATTGTGAATACGGGAAATAAGGAATCAAATCTTGAAAATAGGAGACTTAAAGAACCAAATTTTGAAATTAGGGCACTTGAAAGACCAACTTTCAAAAAAAGGGGACACAAACTTTAAGATAGGGGTCCTCAGGAACGTTATTTTTTAAATAGGGTATTTCAAGTCCAACCAAATCTTGAAAGCAGAGGATTTTGATTACAAATATTGAGGAATAGCGGAATAGATGGATAGAATAAAAAAAAATTGGGGGCAAATCTAAAAAATATAGTGTTCTTCTCTAGGATCATAAAAAAAAATAGAGAAAAAATATAGAATCCGATGTGGTGTTGGGGTGAGATGGCAAGTGAGGGGACTTTGGGTATGGAGGGTGAAGTTAATGGTGGGAGGGGGATATTATGGCACGTACATGAGTAGGGAGGATAAGCAAGATAATGTTTTGGGTTGAGGAAAGAAGTAAGAGGGATGTTGTTGAGTAGGAGAAGCGCGTGGTTAGGAAGTGAGGGAAAATGAGGGGATGTGAATAAGAGGGGGCGGTTAGGTTGTTAGGTCGAAGGAAGAAGCTTAGGGGAAGTGGAGGAGTTCGAAGGGAAAGTTATATAGCTTTTTTCCGGCTATAGAAGGCTAGAGACGAAAGGGAATTCAGATTGCGTTGTTTTGGGTAGCATAAGTGAGGTGTGTGGATGAAGCATCAGGGGAAATAGGAAGCGATGAGTGAGGAGAGATAGGGCGCTAATCTGAAAGAGTGGAGTAGAGTATGGAAGTGGATCAGGGATGTAAGAAGATAGTGGGAAAAGGTAGGATCGGATAGAATTTTATTTGGGCGCTCTCTTCTGCGAGGAGAAGTAAAAAGAAGCGAGGAGAGGAATTGGAATGAGAAGAGAAATAAGGGATGGAGAGTGGAAGTAAGGGTTCATTATGGGCGTGAAGGGGAAGTAGGACAGTACGGAGTAGTGGGCAGTGGGTGTAAGGAGACGTTACGATTGTGAATGAGAAGTTTAGGAGGTAAAAAGTGAGAAGGAAAAGGAGAGGGTTGGGAGGGGTAGTAAGAAGGTATGATGAAGTGGGTAGGGGAAGTGAGATAGCATTAGGGGTAAATAAGGAAAGTGATGATGTGAGCAGGAGCCTGAAGGGGAAGTGAGAGAAAACAAGTGGTGATAAGGGATGGGGAGCAGTATAGGACAATTAACGACTTATTAGGCTTACTATCCAGGAAGAAGGTGGAAGTTTTTTTGACCCATTTTTTTCATTTCCAGGTGAAGGCTGCGTGGAAAAGCCTGTATCAACTTTATGGAGAAATTATGTGAGCAGTAGTAGGCCTGATGTTTCAATGAGACTAACCGTGACAAACGGTGGTTTGACGGCTACAACCAAGGACCATGGCTTGACCGAATATTGGGCCCATCGAGTCACTTATTGTACAGCACCTATCTCCCACCCACGACTCTTTGTTTGGGTCTACCGACACGAAGGGCGCAGATTGAGGCCCGAATTGAGATGTCACGCCGCCTTGTGTTCCAAAGAATCCACAGCAAGGCGATTGGCGTCGACATTAAACGCGAGACTTCATCAAGCTCTTTTGGAATTTCGGAGGGACAAAGTTTCCAGGCAAAATGCCAGGTAAATATTGTCTCGACAGATATATCCCTCTAGCCTTTAGCACCAGAGTTTAAAAGTATCAAACACCCCTAAGAATGTTGCTCATAATATCTACATATAGTCTCATTAGACCCTGAATGATACCTACATATCCTGGTTGCTATATCCCAGATATTCAACTTTATGAATCGATTTGGTATTATCAACCGGGGTGATGATGGATCACCGGGATAAATGCGTCCCGAAGTCCATGTATACCCTGGCCGATATCTACGATGCCTCTAATACAAAAATTCTAAAACTCTTCTTCTTTCCAGATTATCCCTCGCCAACGCCGTCTATGAAAACCCCTCTTTGCCCCGGCGGAAAATCCTCTTGAGCACTGGAGGCCAAAACTACCGACCACCCCTGGAAAGGTCAAAAAGTGCCCCAAAACTCTCAGCCATCGAAGAGGACTCCGTTGCCGAAGAAATTGAGCAAAATCGTTTGCTCGAAGAGCTTAGATCTCTAGAAAATTGGCAAAATCAGGACTGGAGACTTTCAAGACTTCTCGATGTCCTCAACAGGGAATCATCTGATGAAAATGGAAGCATTTCTTCTGGATGCGAAACATCCAGCACAGCCAATAGTGAAGAGAGAGCTTCAAATTCTGAGGACTCTCATCTTCCGAACGAATCAGAAACGAGGAAAAGAAAAGTCTTCTTTGCTGATGATGTCCTTATCAGTGGATCTGGGCCCAGAAGAAATTCTGATGGATCTCCTCATTTCATGATTTGTTCTGGAAGTCCTCGCTTTTGCAGAAAGTCGATTAGGAAAAGTTTTTCCGAAGGTGAGGAATCGATGGAAGATGAGGAGGAGGAGGAAGAAGGTTCCAATTTCGAGTTTGATGTTGATTTTGATGAGATTGTGGACTACAGACCTAGAGGAGAACATCCAAGGATATTAGCTAATTTCCAAAAACGGAAAGGTGTCGAAAAATCTGTCAGGAAAGAAGTCGAGGAGGATACCTTCTTCATTTTGGATTCTCTCGATGAAGAGGCTGATTCTGATGAAGGATATGTTGAAGCTCTACCAAAGATTGATCAAATTGATGGTAAGGATCCACTGATTCATCAGACTGATGATCAAACTAATGATCAAACTGTTAATCAAACTGATGATCAAACCAGGGTTGAATCTGGTAAAGACTCTCTAAAAACAGAAATTGTTCATCCAGATGGTCAAATCAGGGCATCTGATGGTTCAAATTCTGAAAAATTTAATTTATTGGTTTCAAATTTTTCTCCCAAAGATGGGAGAAATCAGGAAATTAAAGAGTCAGAGATGATGTCTAAGGATTGTCCAAAAACTATGGTAAACGAGAAGGATTTCCATCAGAGTCAAATTTCTGAAACCATTAAAAAATTGGCAAGCGCAACTCTGAGAAGCTCCAAATCTTTGGATATGTCTAATAAATCTTCATCCAATAAGTCTTGCTTAAAAGTCCTTACTACATCGAAATCCTTCGAGGGATACAAAACCATTGAATTTGAGAGTGAGTCGCCTAGTCTTCATCAGAGGAAGCAATTGCTCGCCAAACAAGGTGTTACGGTTTAGATAGAATCTTTAGTTTAGGAAATTTATCAAGAACAAGGAAACCAGAATTTGAAATTGGTCTCAAGTGCTGGTGGATAAAAGAGAGACATTTTCTGGTCAGGAAAAGTTGAAGGGGAAACAAGAATTTTTTGTTAAGACTGCACTTTTTTGCGAAGCTCTCTCTAAGAAGCGATATTGTTAACTTTTCAAATTTTCATCACGATTTTTAAGGAAAAAGTGTTGAATACAATGGCTTTATTGATGAAAATGTTTTCTATGCATACTATGAACAATGCCTAGAGCTTTCAATTTTCAACCGATTTAGAAGTTCATTTTTAAGAATTGAAGACATTTGAATTCTGAAGAAATCTACAAAGCGATATTATAAATTTTTCCTTTTTCCAACATGATTTTATAGGAGAGAATGTTACAAAATGGTTCTATTGGGAAACGTTTTCTATACATGCTATAAAACAATATCTGGAGCTTTCAATTTTCAACCGGTTCGGAAACTTGTAGAATTAAAGGCATTTATCTACTGGAGGAACCTATAAAGTGATATTGTTAATTTTGTCCATTTTCGACATGTTTTTTCTTTCAAAATTTACAAAAACAAATGCAATTTTAGTGAAAATTATA
>WSXT02175134.1:0-22099 GCA_011762715.2 Neuroterus valhalla | reverse complement strand
CCCTTGCCTACTAGCCCGAGCGTAGATGCTGTTGTGGAATCTAGCCTTTTAATTGAGCGTTCGGATAGCATAACGACCTGAACACGTAAACCCAGTCAGCCTCGTAGGCGAGAGAGGGGATAACGTGTTGCTTTGAGCCGAGTTGATTGGACAGAACTTAGGTCTAAGGACATTTGTCCAATAAACTCGGCTCATAGCAACGCGTTATTCCCTCTCTCGCCTACTAGGCTGGCTGGGTTCAGGCGCTAAGGCCGTTATGCTATCCGGTGGCTCAATTGTTTCTTCAGTGTAGCCCAAGTATAGCGCTCTCACTAAGCAGATAATCCAATATGGTTGTCGCTTGGCGGAAGATCTCTGTTGGTTCACTTTTCTTGTTCACGCGTCGCGAGACCATTCATTCTTAGATCATAGACCCTGACCGAAGCCTATACTTGTGAAGATTCTGAAACATTCCTCTACTTTTGATGTGGCTGCCATGGTTGGAGAAGCTAAAGTGTCGCAAGACTCACGACGTTTGTAGACCTTTTCTGACAGAGATGTTAGGAAAGAGGAGAATTCGACTGTGTCCGGAACCGCCTTTGATTCTGGCTTATTTTGTTCAAACAATCAAAAAGAAACATGCACTTATACACAAGATCTTAAAACTGTGGATAATGGCGTATGCTGGCGGCATTTTTTGTATCGGCTATCAAGGAGGTTGAGTCTTGCGAAACTTTGACTTGTTTCACAATGCAGATACAAGGTCAAGTCCGGAGTTTGCCGACCATTATGAACTCTTGCTTTCGATTTTGAAGCTCCAAGTAATTATATGATTAGAAAGAACGCAAAAAGGTTTCATTGGAAGTCTAGTCTTTTTGTTATAAGCCCTGCTGGGCGGATATTAGGCATACATCGAGCTGCTGATTGAACAAGGATGCGTGAAATTTTTCCTCTTTCTTGCTAAGGGATCACTGTCAACAACAAAGGTAAAGATGATTTTCTTGTCAGTTCTTCAATGTCTATGCATAATGGAAATATTTTTCTTGCTAGGAAGTGTTTTTATCGTCAGTACACTAGCTTTCATGGTTGTTACAAGAGCCTAGTTTCTCTCGGAACGTGCTTGCACCCATATATATTTCCAACTACTCTTTAAGCTTGGGACATATCACAATAATTATTCTTCTATTCAATATTATGTAATTTCTAGCTTCTGATATCAGTTGACGTCCATGAAAACGGAAGGAACGACGGCCAACTATGAGTTGTGACTATTATTTATAGCCGCGAGTGGTAATTTAGGTGGCGCACGTCAATCCAAAATTGCCGTGAAGTACTGTATTCATCGATTGAATAAGTTTTGAGAAATGAGAGATTATTCATAAAGGAAAATCGGATTCTAGGAATACGGACTGAGTCCTATATTCAAGGCAAATTAGATTCAAGATGTATTTTGCTATGGGATTATCCAGCGCACAGTGGGCTAGATGGCGGACTGTAAGTGTTTTTTTTTTCCTAGTAAAATGCATTCAATTTTTCTGGGAAGCGGTATATTCATGTTTAAAGGACTGTCTGATTTCAAATTTGTGATCGAAATTTCGAAAAAACAAAATGGCGGACCGGAGGTGACTATTGTTTTCAGTAAAATGCATTTAATTTTTCCGCAAAACGGTATATTTATGTTTTTGGACTAGCTGATTTCGAATTTGTGATCGAAATTTTGGAAAAACAAAATGGTGGATCAGAAGTGACTGTTTTATTTAGTGAAATGCATTCAATTTTTCCGGAAAACGGTATATTTATGTTTTTAGGCTAGCTGATTTCCAATTTGTAACCAAATTTTGAAGAATCTGTAAATTTATAAAACGGTTTTTAAGTGAATCATTGAAACTGGTCACTACTCTTAGCAACTTTTATTATTAGGGATTAAAATTTGTATTTTGACAATTGTTGATCCAAAACTTTGCATTGGAATTTAGAGAAGTAAGCACAGATGACTTAAGGCGAAGGGAAAATTTGAGATTATCTCGAAAAAAGAGATATAATGTATTTAATACGAATTTTATTATGGCATACAATGGAAATACAAACGGTAGAAGTGTAATATATCTCTAATAATTATTTTCATCATCGTAGCCGTCGGCAGAAGTTTCGAATTCTGATAAGTCAGAAGAAGATTCGATTGGTTCTTTCAAACCGCACATATCGCAGGAATCATCAGAAGGAAGCAACAATTGCCAAGCTTCTGGTAAAATAAAATAATAAATAATGAAAGAAATAACTTGATTATTATTATTCAAATATAAAATTATGGAATAATTGAAAGCATAAATAAAAATCTTGTCTTTGATAACCTGGGATAAAACAAAAATGGGGAAAATTGACTACAAAAGTAAATAAAATAAAAAAAGAAATAATGAAAAAGAAATTTGTATTTGATAATCAAGAATAAAACGGAAACAAGAAACATTAACTACAAGAATAAATAAAGCAAAAAATTGATTTTATTGTTATTATTCAAATATATGGAATAATAAAATGATTAAAAAAATAAATAAGAACTTTATCTTTGATAACCTGGAATAAAACAAAATTGAGAAACATTAACTACATAAATGAATAAAATAAGATAATAAATAATAATATAATCAATTATATTATTATCATTTGAATAAATAAAAGAACAAAATTTTAAAAATAATAGAAAAGAAATTGGTCTTTGATAATCTAGAATAAAACAAAAATAAAGAACATTAACTACAAAGATGAATGAAATTATATAATAAATATTAGAATAATTTATCTTATTATTAATAGCAAATAAAAAGAATGATTTAATATAATAATAAATTGGTCATCGATTTAGAAAAACTGTTTTCTGGGAGGGAAAGGGCTAGTCTAACATCAGCTTATGAAGATGCGCTGGAAAAATGTCTGAAAGTTACGCGAGACAAGCAACTTTTGGTTCCCAAAGCCAGATCCGCAGGAATGCGCAGCAAGTTTTTATCGATTTCAGATCGTTATAACATTAGTAACAGTCTACACTTTGCCAAATTCTGGAATATCCTGGGAAAATAAATATTTTGGTACTTCTTGTTAGGTTATGAGATTCACATGTGCCTTTGGAAAGTACGCGCGCAATACTCTTTCAAACATGCAATATATAATATTTCAAACAAGTTGTTCATATGAGAGTGATCGACATTCCTTTCGAATTATCCTCCACTGAACCGTTTTGAAATCGGCAATGTGGAACAGAAAATATAACTTTGCAGGAGTTCAATATTCTGGAACACAAAATCGCATCGAACTTCTCTCCAAAACGGGTAGGTTCAGACTGAACCGAGGTAAATATCTGAGGGTCATAAACTAATTTTAGGATGGCACAGGGTGCAGAAACAAGTATTGTACGGAAAACAATTCAGGAAAGTCAGGAAATTAATAATCAAATTTCCGGTGCTCAAGACTTTGTCCGAAATCCGCATATTTCCGCGTTTTCAAAAAAATGAATCATCAGTTAGTATGTTTCAAAATATTTTGATTCCATTTTGAATGGATTTCTGTCCACCTAGTTATATAAAAGTTCATCGCACTCTAGTTATCTGTAGATCCATGTTAAAGTAGGTAATGAATGATTTCTTATCTGTCAATCACATGTGATAATATACCAATGATGTTTTGCTATCTAATCTTCATGACAGGTATTGGTAAGTTAAAGTAGAAGTTTATTCGAAAGTGTGTACTTCCCTTCTAAAGTACAATGATGAGAGTATACGTTCTTTAACTCACTAAGGAATAACCATTCCAGCAATTATTTTACTCAGCGCGCGTTATTCTCTTCTCCATGATTATAAGGATGCACTAGAAAATGATTAATCAGAGAGAATAAATTAAGAAACTAATGAACATGCAATGAATGATTTAAAAAAAAGAGAGGGCTCTTTATGGGTTTTAATTTCTGCTGAAGAGTTAAGAGTCTCCTCGAAAAGGACAATCTTGATAAAGAGTCTCCGAATAATAAATTGAGTCTAGTTTCACGCCCACGATAGTAGAAGTCCTCCTTGTTTATTTTATTCTTCCTCCAAGTCGAGCGTGCTAATTGCTGTCTGTAGTTGGAATGGTGCACCTGCTCGTCGACTATTATTTGTAAGTAATTATGGCAGAGGAAGCCGCATTGGCCGGTTTCGCGTGTTGCTCGTAATCCTATTGAGTACTCGCCCGCACGTTCGTCAACATTTAGTACCGTCGCGAGCAAGCTCTTAATGCTATTTCTAGTCCCACGCTGTTAAACGAAGCATGTACTGCCACAGATAGCCAAGATGCGAGATTATGAGTGTCAGCTCACTTTAATCATTTATATCAACTTATAATTCAAATTTTCCAGAACTTTTTATCCATTTTGCAGCTTCGGAAGCTGCACGGTATTCCGCGACTTGGCTAATCATGATAGTCCAAGCAATAGGGAAATTGCTGTGTCAAAAACTTTTGCAGGGAACCGACTGTGCCATCAGAAGGAAGGTATTTCATACTTTATTCCAGTTATGTTCTTGACTCAAGAAAATCAGTAAAAACCAGGAAATGTAAGACTTGTTTAACAATTCAATATCTTTGTTAATTTTGAATTCCTATGACTGGGCTTTGGTAAAAAAGTAGCAATTTTGATGCTCTATAAGTGATAAATAGATTGGACGCTGTAGGATAATAACTTTTTGCGTATTTGCTATTTCAATTCTTTAATGCTGCTAATTGCAAAATGTCTGTATGGTGCGCCGATGGTCTGATTTAAATTTCTAAAACGAATTTTGAAACTTCAGCTAAAGCACAACAAAATGTATATCTTGGTTTTCACTAAAATGTTGCTAAATGCGTAAAAAATTTTCAAACTTGACCTCAAACTGCTGAGCGCTCAAAAATAGCCGAGGAGTGGGGGAAGAAGGAAGGTAGAAGAGGCTACTTTCGAGCGTTCAGCAGTTTGGAGTCACGTTTAAAAACGTTTCTGAAAGGATTTAGTAACAATTTACTGAAAAACCAAGATAAACATTCGGTTATGCTTTAGTTGAAGTTTCAAAATCCGTTTTAAAAACTGAAATTGGACCATCAGTGCATCATACAGACTTTTTGCAATTCAGCAGCATCAAATAATTGAAATAGCAATTACGCAGAAAGTTATGATCCTACAGTGTCAATTCTTTTTGACACTTATAGAGCATCGAAATCGCTACTTTTTCATCAAAGCTCAATTATAGAAGTTCAAAATTGTCAAAGATATTTAATCGTTCAACAAGCCCTAAATTTCCTGGTTTTTACTAATTTTCTCGGCCTCCCATCATTCGATCAGGTCAAGGGCTCACTTTTTTCGTAATTTAATTGCCTACAACTTATTTATTGATGCCATTAGGATTGCTCTAATGCTTTTTATGTTATAAATGAAAAAACTAAAAAAGTGCAATTTTCCGGCTTCGAACGTTTATAAAAACATTTGACATGTTATTTGCGAGTCAAGAACAGGACTGGAATAGAGTATGAAGTAACTTTCTTCTGATGGAACAGTCGGTTTCTTGCAAAAATTTTTGTCACAAATCACTTAATAAATAATCCCTGTTGCTTGGACTATTAATGTAGGATCTGTCCTTGAGCCAGAACTTTTGGGGATATCAACATAAGGAAACTATAGAATTCAGAGCGTATTCACTAATTCATGAGTAACTACAATGTAAGAAAAATCATAGTAAATTTATCATACATGTATTGGAAGTAATCAACCCATACCAGAAGTGGTATTTTTACCATACGCCACATAGTATTCTTCCAATACCAGGAGTGGTATTTCTTCCGTACTTGTGTATGGAAGATTTACCATAACCACATAGGATTTTCCCCATACATGACTTACATTTTTCCCATACTTGTGCTTGGAAAATATAAAATTTGCAAGTAGTAATTTTACCATAAATTATTTATTTTTTCCCATACCTATGCATGGGAAATATACAACAAAAAGGTTTATGTATATCATGGTTTAAAAAAATCATTCTTTATGAAGCAATCAACATATTTTCGTAAACTTTATGGTTTATTTGAGCCCTGAGGCAACAACAATGATACAATTATATACATTTACATTCTTATTCGGAGTAAATCACAACAATAGGGTATTAATAATATACATAATAATACATGAGTCATCTAAAGAATAAAATTGAAATAAGGTATATCACTCAATAACTGACAGCAACAGAGTCTCACAGAGTATGCGTCGGATTGAGGGTTAGGGATGAAGGCTCCAAAAATGTAGAAATCGTGGAATATATGATTTCGCTTGACTTTATTCCTCTATATCCTTTTGCCGGGAAGTACACTGACTCGCACTGAATACGAAAATGATGAATGACTGCAGTTAACATTATTATTTAATGGTTGTCACACCGTAGTCCCAAAACTCCTGAACTTGACGCCATGATAGTCTCGGACTCTTCGTTCCTTGCAGCGCATGCGCGATTTACTCTGTTGTGCGTGCTTCGCGCGCGCATCAAGGACTGTTTCTTAACTTGAAGTTTTACCATACCAGGGTATGGAACTCTAGCAAGTGTATGGAAAAACACTTAGTAGCCATAGAACAATCTTCATGCCTGTATGGGATATCCAAAAGTATGAAAGAAATGCCATACAGTCGTATAGTAAAATCACAATTATTTCTTACAGTGTGTCTATTTAAATATTCCTGCCATATTCATCATAGCCTGACGATGAAACTATACATATTGATGTAATTTTGAAAGGAAGGTTAGTCTTATTTTCAAAGCGAAAAAGGACGAAGGCAGAGCACGTTTATTTTTGTTGTGCTTTACCTGCGAAGTTTGGGTAATCTTTTGAATAGTTCGTAGCTAACAAGTTTGCAATCAATTTGAACTATTGTGTCATTTCCAATCAGGTTCATGAAGTAAAAACACTTGAGTTCAGCCAATGCTACCAAATTTTTAATCTAGAACATAACGTCTTCCTGACATGATTTTCACGTCACTGGATACTGACTTAGATGCTATAAAGATTTGATTGCAACTTGTCACTCGTTAAACTGCAATTATATCAGTATCACTTTGTATGTTACCTGAGATACTAGATTACGAATGTTCAGGAGTAATCGGGTACATCAAGCACCTAGAATTTGCTGATGTACTTCGGTATCCA
The DNA here is from genome assembly GCA_011762715.2 of Neuroterus valhalla. Lineage (NCBI taxonomy): Eukaryota > Metazoa > Arthropoda > Insecta > Hymenoptera > Cynipidae > Neuroterus > Neuroterus valhalla. The sequence goes on along the minus strand of WSXT02175134.1, from coordinate 14,935 downwards.
TTAAAATAGGAAATTGTAGTCTTCACATATACCTCGGTTCTTCAATAAACTTACTCTTGGTAATGGCCGAAATAAAGACAGGGTCGTCCTGTTGCTACAACGTGACACTTAAACACACCGATTTCCGAGCGTTCACCTAAAACAGGAGAGGCAGTGCAGTACGATAGTTTACAGGATTTATGTTACGAACGCGTATACATTTGCCTAAGGCATGCATACCTCAAAGCATTAGCGAGATAATTACAATATTTAATGTCTCCCATTAGCAGGAGCGCAGATATAGCCATTTTAATGCTTTCCATAAAGTCTAAATCGAGTGAAGAGCTTATAAGCTCTTTTTAATATTAAAGTTTGGTTGAATTCCAAAAAAATTATATAAGCTCCATCAAAAATGAAACAATTGGGAGGATGAATACTTCATTGTCTTAACTGCAGCGACTTCAAGTAAGAAGAAGATAACAAACAAATTTCCTAATAAATTTTGCTTTCCAAGTTTTCCAAAATAAGTTATTCTAAACTGTACAAAAAATTTCGTCTTTATCTATCATCAGTTTAAGATTTGGTCAATGATAGAATTGCTTTAAAATTGAAATTAGATTTATCAGCAAAAGAAAGAGTGTTAATCCAAATCTAATGAATCGTAATATCTCGTAATATGAGGTGTGATTTGACCTATGATGGAGCGATGAAAGGACGCTTTATCAAGGCAGAGGTGGTCATCAATGCCGTTATGCGGGCGTAAAATAAAATCAAATGAAGTTATACGCTGCTTGCTCTTGCATATCAGTTTTAAGAGCTGCTATTTGAAACATTAAATGGAGAGACACATATACAATTACACAAACACACTTTGTAAAAGTTACGAACACGGAACGTCTGTCCGTCGAGAACACCCTGACGTTCCGTCAACCCTAAAACACCCTCAAACTCAGCGGTCTACTGTGACGCGTCCCTGAGCTCCATGTAGGGGTGCAAACCTCCACCACAATCCATTAATCACCTCCCTCTCCCCCAGTCTAAAATCACATCCAAGCTTAATTAAACAACCGGAAATCATCTCTTCGGATAGATTCTGCGTTTAGATCATATCAAGTTGATTACTGGATTGAATATCAGAAGATCGTGTCAATTGAGTCGTAACGCACGGTTAGAAATTATTAGTTGTACAATCGTATTTATGATTAGAATAACTCGATCTTTTATTTCTAGTATAGGTATATTCTAGTACAGCTATAACACAGAAAAAGCAAAGTGTGAATGGGACACCCATTGTAGGTTACCAGCTACCTGCAACGGAAAGTACCGTAAGTGGTGTTCATGCTACCCAGTTGGGGTTTTGAGTCCCCGACAATTGGGGTAAGAAATTTCTGAAAGCTTTGTCGATCATACGCCATATTCTGTATAGATATTGCAATCTGCTTGCATATTCGTACCGAATGGAAAGCCCTTGTTTTACGTAGTGCAATTAACACACCATCTATATCTAAAGACCATGGCGCATATTGGAAACAGGACCTGTCAGTAATACCCCACATTCATTGAACCCTAGGGCAGGGTTCAGGGAACACCGTTCAGATTGTACGTGCAACGAAGCTCACCCTCAGGTTTTTACTGTGAAGCCGAATTAAATTTCCCAAAAGTTCGACCTGAGAAAACTTGAACCTTTTGAAATTTAGAGCGAATTCACTGATCACCTTTATCTCAACCTGATGCGAGATAATTGTGAGGATGCTATTTGTATATTTTCTGGTGACTTTGGATACAATCAACTACATTATCGAATGTGGATTCAGACTGTCAGCCACAACTTAGGGCATATGTCACCACTTCTCTTGGTATCAGGTATTAAAGATGATCAGCTATTAGCTAAACTTGGCGCATGCATAAAAAAATAATCTAAAGTGCGCATGCATAAAATTTCAGCCAATAGCTGTTCGCAATGAGTATCGAAAAATGCAAGCAAACGTGCGTTATAAGAAGGAAAATGATTGGCGACATCTGCTCTGAGGTTTGGGTGTCAAGTCCACATGATTCACGCAAATTACAATCATCTGCACCTACCATTTTTCAATGAATAAATATCTTTTTTTATGATCAAGATCGACCATAAACGGGAAAAATTTAAATTGATTTATACCGATACAAGTGAAAAATAAAAAAGGGGGTAGTAAATGGATAAGACGACAGCAAAAAAAGGAAAGATGATGATAGGATGGGATGTGTATAGGGGGACAAAGCTGGCCATCCCCGGTAACAAATTGTTTATTGCCACATGCTCGACTCTCACACCATCCCTCGCAATGCCTGCCAACAACGATCTCTCCGACGTGTATCCCCTTCTTCCAACACTGTATAGCATATCATATAGGCTACAATGCCTTTCCCCGTCCTTAACTACACGGGGTTGCATTCTCGCAAAAAGGATCATTTTTATTACGCCACTGGCTATGCGTAAAACAGGCGTTTCTGGACTCGTATATTTTCCGGCTTGCTACAGAGGTGCGAAGCAAACCTATGTTTGGATCCTCTTTATGGGATTCTGGAATATATGTGTGGATCAACCGGATACTTTCTGCCACAAGACTGGCTTAGACTCCGTCACTCCGACCCGGAAAAACAATGGCTGTAAACCTCTTTTTTTTCTTCTCGTTATATGGGAGAAAATAAAATCGGTAGGCGAAAATTGAATGTTTTCTCCTGAGGATTTGAAAGATAATATAAACATTCAATTGTTCTCACGAGATCTCCAACACATCCGGACAGAAATCTGATCGGTTATCAGAATGTGTGAATATGCCTTCTTAGTGAATATTTCCAGTTTGCTCTTTGCTGCTTCCGTTATTTGTGGGGGATTTTTTTGACATAATAATTAAACTTGGTAGTAAAGGCGTTGAAGACATATCTCATGCTGATATCCAGATGATTTCTTAAAAGTCTTGCTCTGATAGTTACAACTGGCGTTCGCGCTCCATCGATGATGCTTATTTGTATAACAAGAACTTAATGTAATCCAACTTAGAATAATCATTTGCCCCATTTATATCAAATAAGAGAGGCACTCTAAATACTTCTGGCGTAATTTAACCTGATACCTACAAATCATAAAGCAGGAACGTCAAAACGAGATGGGCACTAAAGCCAATTATGACTAGTGCACATCAGAATATCCTATCGAGCGCAGTTGCATGCGGTTGGCATATTCGCCGTTTTCAAGTCAATTTAAACCGGAAATGCATCTCTCTCAATGGAAACACCTTCTCGTTTAGTTGTAGAATAGAACAAACCGATCGCCTTGCTCGTTCATCCAAAATACTCGTCTCTGCAATGTGCACATGTAATCCCAAGAGGTTTATAGGCCACATTTCGCTCGATATATGTCCATCCGGTATCCATCCGGTTTATGCCCTCTCGACCCGTTAATTAAAATTCCCTTCTATTCGGCACTAAAATCGACAATTTGGCTGCAATGTTCCCTTTCTTCTCAATGACACCCCTGCGACTCCGTTTGTTGTTTCACATGTCCAAATGAGTTCCACCATATGGAATTTTGTTCCAGTAAAACAGAGCCTCGTCATTTTTAGGTTTGGAAGTTCTCCACGGTGAACATCTTTATCGATATAATTTCGTGAATTAGAGATTGAAGATTTCCCGAAAAAAATCTTATTATTATTTTCTCAAGGAGTTTGAGGCAATTGATAGGACTATCAAACAGTTTGTGAAGCAAAATAAATTAATCCTGCAAGTCGGTTAAGAGAATGCAGAGAGAACTATTGAAATGGGTGACGAAAACCACAAACGCGTTGAAAATGATGGTGACTTGGAGTGTTTTCTGATGAATGTAGAGCTATTGCCTAATTAACAAGCCCCAGACGCTACCCGTATTGTACCAACTAGTCCTCTGCGAGTCACGCAGAGAAAATTTAATTAACTCGCTCTGCATTTGATAGACTCGGCAAAAACTTCCGGCTGCGCTGTTCGTACAGTAGCAGTTACTTTTTTCATGTTACTGAAAAATAGAAGAAGCAAGGAAAAGAACATGCAAAATCTGTACGAGATTTTCGAAACTAGGAGAATATAGTCAAAATCTCTTTTATACACGAACGAGAGGTGGTTGCTTAAATGCACTCACAGTTTCCATGAAAATTTAATTTGAGAGCACTCACAATGAAGCATAGTGTGAAACTTGTGGCATCTGATCACGAAGAATAAGATTCTTGTTATGCCTCTACTGTTTTGTGCATCGAGAATGTTTCAAATCGGAACAGAAGCGAATTCGGCATACGTTTGAGGATTGGTGTTTAGAGTGTAAGAAGTGCTTTTCAGCAGATGGATACATGGAAAGGTGCATATAAGAAAGATTTCCTAAGCCTCCCTTTCTTCGCGCGAGAAAAAGTTGTTGAAAGACCAAATCGTGATGAAAGTATAAAAGCGTGATGTGGAAATGCAGTGCAGTGGTTGTCAAGGGATCAAATCGTAATGCAGCGTTCAATATATTACATCTCATTTCGAAGTTGTTTGATTTGTGTTTTTAGTTCGTGTGATTGACAACCACTTCCATGGATGACACATAAAAAAACGACGGAATAAAGAACCAAGTTTAAAACGCATAATTATCGTTGTTTCATTTCAAGTTAAACCAGCACGGACATTTGCAGGAACGAATCTTTCACCTGCAATCGATGTAAGCATCGTATTTTTGTTTGTTGTTATACTGCGGACATTGAGTTGATATGACTAGAGATATTGAAGGAATATTTCCATTATTCTTATTCAGATTTTCAGACAATCAAATGTTCTCATAAAATTCTGCATTTAAATTGAAGTCCGAACTCTATTTATCATTGAATACATAAATAACCAGCACATAAAAATGTCATGTCATCGTCACTTGAATAATATCAGCAGGAACCTTGCCAGGCCTCTTTCACAAGAGTAAATGACATCGGAAAAAAAATACAAATACGGTAAAAGCGATACTCAAGGGAAAGTCGGTCGGTGGAGGAATGGCTACGATTCGTTAGGCACCCTCAACAGGGTGAGTTCTCCTCCAGGGAAGATATCTCACGCGCATAATCAGGAGAGCAAAGCATTATTCACGTACAATGACTTGCTTGTCCGACACAATGTCACGCACGCAATCACTTCGTGGATCAGTGGTTCGATAAATATTTTCCGTTGCGGAGCTTAGTAATGTAAACTATTAATAAGGTGATGCGAAAATACAACATTATTCAGACTTCAGAGTCCGGTAAACACTGTGTAAATTGATCTTGGTTAGTACCAAAACAATCATACACAGAGTAAAATGAAGTGTACGATCTGAAATGTTGTCTCTCTAGTCAGAGAGACTCTGATTTTAGGTCTGGCTGAACCACCGCACCGCATCGGCGGAGAATCAGACTCACTTCCAAGAGTGATCAAATTCACACTCTAGTTTGATTAAGTTAAATGTCTCGTTTTACTTATTTTGACCATTCGAAAGGATGGAGATCACTATCTCAGATAACCCAATCGACACTTTAAAGTGGCCAAGTCGACCTATTTCTATGTGTATGATGCGCGCGCTAGTTGGAGAAAGCGCAGTCCGTTATCATCACAGACTGTAATTCTCCGCCATCTTCCACAAAGGGCGCGCTCGAGGTTAGAAATTCGTAAAGTTCAGTTTCTACTGTTATTACTTTTTATATTTGTGAAAATGCTTATAATTGATAAAGCGTTTTGCACAGTGAAGTTCTTTTGCTCTGATCATGATAGGCAATATAAGTAAGTATCTATTTCACCTAATGAAGGAGCCTCGAGGCCTCACAAGACTGACATTTTTGAGGTTAGGGTTAGAATAATATTATTGAAAGTAGTAACATTGTGAATATATTATTAACCATCCATGATTATTTGATAAATTCCTCTAATCTTCATTTCATTTTTTGACCTTGAACTTCCGTTTGCAGAAAATGTCTGCAATAATGGCATCATCAGGATCAGCTTCTTATGTAGAGCTTATGAAGAGCTGACAATACAGGCAACAGCCTAAACATATTTGACTGTCTAAGATGGTCACTTTGATTGTAAGTGATAATCGTTTTGATTATAAGAGACAGTAGATTTGATTCCAAGTGACACATGTTTTGATTTTCAGCGACATAGTTGTTTTCTTCATCAGAGATGATCATTTTTTCTAGATGTTAAGGTTGACTATCCATTTTTTTTCGTGTAGTTGAATGAGGGACGTATACTAAATTCGGCTGGACCCCCAAAACACGGAGCAGATTTTGCTCATCCTTTTGTCTCCTTTAGGCGCATGTTTTCCAGCTTGCATAATTGATTTGTTTACCAATTTTCAGCGAAATATCTAATGTTTTGCACAATATAGTTTGCGTCTCTTTATCGAAAAATATTTATCATCAAATTTGCGAAACTATATACTCAAGGAAAATCATTTATTTATCAAATTGCTATCAAAGGTCGCGTTTTTGAGCAGCAAATTTCGGAAATGTTAAGATTTAATGAATTACTATGTTGCATTACAAGGAGTGAAACCGAGCGTTTGCAACCGAGTGCGAGGTAGTTACCCGAGCGAATCAAGGGCTGCAATCGCACGAAGTAAAAGAGCTCGGTTTTTTCCCCTAAAATGCATATCGTTTTTAATAACAACTCTATTGAAAACGAGATTTTCAGTGCTCGTAGAGCGTGTTGAAACTGTAGAAAATCACACAACTTGCGATGAAAAATTGGTTCACTGTATGTCGTTTTTCGTTTTTCAGGGTTATGTATATCGAGGTATCACTTGAAGTTGTCGACAATCGTTGAAGCGAGCTCGGAAGCGAGTCTACGTATCGCAAATATTACCCTCGGTAGTGTACATGTTACCAAGTTAAGCAGGGTGTAATTCGCCGACCACTTGGGTTACGGAGCTTTATTTTGAAAACTTTGTCGATCATATGCCATAGTCTGAAGATATTGCAAGGTGCGTTGTTTGCACCTTATAATATTGGGCCACAACTCTATACATGCAGGTAGCCCGCTTGCACGCGATCTTTCCATGTATTATATATTATGATCATTGATCTGTATTATACCCTGGATAGAAGATAGTCATGTAGTTTTAAGGTAAAACACGGACAATTTTGGATACCTTATAACTTATAATAAAGTGGCAATAATTGAGCTGCCATTATGGTTCCGAAACTTATAGGAAAAAGAATGGTACACTGTCACATAACTTTTATCCCTACTTAGCGCACAGGTTTTGCAACCTAAATAGCCGCTTGAATATTCAGCGTAATAAGACCGGTGGAACTTCTATAAATGCCTGCAGAATAAATGTGACGTGAGATCTGACCGCAGCCGCGTGGTGGCGCTGGCTTTACTTTTAGGCCAATTATCATCCAATAGCATGGGGAAAATTCCAATTTAATTTATTTTAATTATTTATTGCTCCAATAACAGAAACATCCTTTCTAAGTACCGGCTGCTTCAAAGAAGATTCTCAAAATCGAAACTTTATACATAAATCCCATAACCTTTCACAGGTTCAAAATTTGCTCTGAAAATAGCTCGTTGCTGGATTTTAATAACTTCTTCATCACTAGGCACACTGAAATCTTTCACTCTTTTGAAGCGAGTCGCATAACCTCACTTGCATTCAAAAAGAACGCAGTAATATCCGATTGTTACTGTTTATTCAAACAAATCTTGAGCAATTTCAGGTTTCAAAACATTAACATTTTATCTTTAGGAAAAAAAATCAAACCATTTCGTTTATTTATTTATGAAAATTTAGGCTCAATACTGTGGACGTTCTCCCCATTTATTTTATGGACTGCCGGCCTAAAAGTATAGCTAGCGCCGCAACTCGGCTACGTTCAACATTTTTGTCACTTTTAGTTTTGACTGTCACCTGCCTGAACGTAATAGAGGGCCCTTGTTTTACATGCTCTATGGGGATAGCTCATACTTATACCCAACATTGCATAAAAGACTCTTGCATTCAAATTCTTCACCGAGTTTCCACTCTATTCTGAGCTACGAATTTAGTCGTAGGGTTTCCTCTTACCAAAAAATTTATCGCTTTGTCCTCGTGCTGCGATGAGGAGATTTTGAGTGTAGTCATCTTGCAACGCGTACATGTTTAGAACGCAATATTTATCCACTATAATAAAATCATTTTTTGATTTGTTCATAGCAATCTTGATGTTAAATTATCACCACGCTTATCTATCGACATGTGGGCCATATATTTAAATCAATTTTCTACAGATGCGATTAATACACCACCTGTGTTTCAAAAACCATAGCGTGAATTCGAAACAGCACCTGTCAAAAATACCCCACATTGTTGGCCTACCGTACCATAAGTGTCAAGATAAAGCAGACATCGTTCAGTTTCTACCTGCAACAAAATTTACTCCCAAGTTTTCACTGTGCGGCAGACGGTTTTCGATATACTCGTACAAGATCTGGAAACGGTGGGTGAGAACTGAGCATGTAAGTACACATGTATCGCGCAGGTGTTTACATGAACACATTGAATACCCAGCGAATTGCTCAATGGTATACCATTGATTAATGAAACGTCCATTAGTGAAATTAATGATACGCGCGATCAATAGCACCGGCTTCGAAACTTGGAAATCTATGAATTAGATAGAAGTACTCGTATCTATTCGATCTCGAGCAGATTTCTCTGAGATTCTGAGAGAAGTTGCGAATCAAGTTCAATACAAATCCAGAGCGAGATCTAGGATCCTGAGCGGAGTGATGTATGTAATTAATTGATTAGTCAAAGCGATTGCGTCGAATTTGTTGGGCAAACTATGATAATTAGTGCCAAGCTTGTTGTATGAAATTACATGGATCTAATTGATGGTTTGCCTTGATTCGTAGTTGAGTACATTATCAGCTACACAAAATTGCATTAGGAATTGTGGAGGTTTTTCAATTCTACTAGAGTACTTCGAGAATCTGGCACTTGAAGATAAGTGGATTTTATTTTTAGCCTTAATTAACTTGATGAATAAATTGTAAACATTAGTTTCATTTGGATTTCTTACTAAAATCTATCAATTCCACTGAAGAATTTGTTTAAAAAAACAGTCAAATTTTAAACAGAAAATTTTATTCCCAAACTAGGAAGATTAATTTTTCTCTGAAAAGTAAAATTTTTGAATGACGATATGACTTCCACAAAACGGTAGAATTTACAATCAAATAATCCACTTTTTTAAAAATACTCGAAAGTTCAACTAGATAACTGAGTTCGTAATCCAATGGTCAAATTTCCAAAAAAGACAAGTTCTTTGGGAGATGCAGTTCATTTTACAATGAAAAGGTTTATTTGGAAACTATAAAAGATGAATTTCCGAGTCTAAAAGTTGAATTTTCCATCTGGAGGAGGAATCCTCAATAAACCAGTTAGATTTTCGACTTAAAGAACTGCTTCAACAAAATAGTTCAATGTTCAATGAGGTGATTAAATTCTTAACAAACCAGTTGAATTTCTGAGAAAAGATATGATTTTCAACCTTCATATATGAATTTCCAACCTACCAAGAAATTTCTTCCTTTCGAAACATTTGAATTTTCGAATAAAAAATTGATTCTTGCAAAATAGTGCAATTTTGAACAAAAAAGTTTTTTCTCATCCAAGAAAGATGAACTTTCTACGATTAAGGCTGAATCTCAATTCAAAAATAGCGATTTCGAACAGAAAATTTGGATAACTATCTAAAAATATGCCTCTAAGGGACAAGTTAAATTTCAACAAAATAATTCAAGTATCACCGAAAAAGGCAATTTTCCAATCGAATAATAAAACTTCGATCAAGTGGGCAGATTTCAATTCACGACCACTTTTTTGAAAGACAGTTGAATTTGAAACAAAAAAGGTTTTTCAAACCAAGAAAGATTACTTTTCTATTACATTTTACATTTTCAACCTACGCGGTTTATTTTCCAACCTGAGAAGGAATCTTTTCCTATCAAATTTTTGAACGAGATAATTCATTTTTTATTGAAATGGTCCAATTCTCAAACCAAGACGAGTTTCCTGAAGACAGTATAACTTAAAATCAGTTTTACAAACAAGAAAGACGATTCTCCTGGAACAAAAGATGAATTTTGTATCTGATGGACGAATTTCTCCTGAAACAGTTTCACTTTCGAATAAGAAATAGGACTTCTACCATATCAAAGGATTTTTAAAAGGATAATTAATTTTTTATAAAAATATTCGAATCTTCAATCAAACAATCAAATTTTCTACCGAATTGTTGAATTTTCGAAGCAAGAAGAGTTTCTTGAACAAGCAGTTTAAATTCCAACAAGGAAATATTTTGAATAAAGAAAAATGACTATTCTGAAACAGAAGACGAAAAATTCATTGGTTGGAAGAATTTCGAACAAAACAGAGAAAGGTTCGACTGAAAAAAATGACTCACAAGAAAGAGTTTAATTTTCAACAAAATAATTGAATTCTTGACAAAGCAGTCAAATTTTTAACGAAAATATTGAATTGCTAAACGATGAAGATTTCTTACTTCGAAATATGCTTCCCACAAAATAATTAAATCTTTGACATACTGGTCAAAACATTTAGATTTCTCAACCCAAAAATATGAACTTCTAACCTGAAAAGAATTTTTTTCCTGCAGTTGAATTTTGGTCGAATTTCCAGACAAAGACGAGTTTCTCAAAATACTGTTCAATTTTCATCAAAACATTCGAACTTTTGATTGAAGAATATGACTTTAAATTATAATCTATTTTATATTTCATATTATCAATATTCATTTAGATGATTTATATGTTATGAAATTTTGATTATATAATGTAAAACTTCCACTTTAATTTCTGATAAAATGGTCCGATTTCTTCAAGTTCAGTATACATAAGATGTTTTATTTTCCAGTGGAATGATAATGTTTCAACAACAACAAATAACTAATTTTCCGACAAAATATTTTCATTGAAACAAATAAAATTACAAATTAGATGATGAGTCCTAAACCAGAAAAATAGAGTTCCAACAAAGTAATTCTGCTTATGACCAAGTAGTTGAATTTTTTAATACAAAAGATGAATTCGACACGAGAAATTTGTTACGCGATATTTTAACGAAAAAATATTCAAACTATTGTTCTCAAACAGTTCAGCTGAACCGGAAATCGAATTTTTCCGAAGCATGTTGAATTTTAAAATAAATGATCAAATTCATAACCAGTCATGTGCTCCATTTATCAACCAGGGAAATTAATTTGATACCGTCCACAAAGAAAAACGTTCAATCAATAGATTAATTTTCATTTTTAATAATAAAGCTATTATTGGGAGAATGGATTTTTTAAAAGAAGTTCAACATCCAACCAAGGCCATGGAATTTTCAACTCAAAAGATCAATTTTCTGAAAAAAATATATTACTCCTAAAGTATATACATTTTGTACCCAAAAAATTATCTAGTTTCTTTATTGAATAGTTTGTCTTTCAATTAAAATAATGATGTTTCAAACATAAAACTAATTTCCAAACAAAATATTTCGATTGAAACGAATAAACCTTTAACTCAAATAATGTATCCTTTACCAAGAAAAATAATGTAGATGAATCATGCATCTCTTACATAATCAAGCTATTCGGAAAATATTATGTTCTATGTTTTCTAAGGTTTCAAACATTTTCCGCTAGATTATATACTTACATATACATCTGTTCAAATAATAATTTGTTGAAAGTACATGAAAGTAAACAACCTATGATATAAGTTTGGAATGTAATTGGCGCATAGGACAAGGTACTTATATGTTACTTCCTTTGTGAACGACATGTATCTATATGACTTGATAAAACAATAGTAAATAATGTTTCTCTTTATTATATTTTATATGATTGAGTGAACGAAAAATGACAAATCAAATTCTCGAGAAAAAAAGTTAGACACATGTATAATATGTATACGGTAAATGAGGACTCGAGGAAATTCCTGAAAAATATGGGTTACACATGTGTATACAGCATCTTCAGGTTTCGAGAGGAATATATATTGATACTTGATTCACAAACCAAAATATATAATAAAAAAGAGATAATTTAACAATAGCTGCAATGGAAAACAACCGGAACTTTAGAGATAATCCTAATGAAATTCTTGAGAAATTTATTTACGGTACATTCTTTGTATATAGTATCCGAAATGCTCAACAAACAGAAATATTAAACATTAAAAACATAACAGCAGTAGAGCAATAAACACTTATGTTTGTGTTACATTTGAAAATTTACTGAACAAAAAATGATGGATCCATTTTTGAAAAGATATGAGTTACGCAATGTTATATTGCGTAACCTGTTAGACGGTGCATTACACTGTATAAATTGTTCTTTCATCTCTGGTGTCTTATGTAATGCTTCCCAAACAAGAAACTTTTGTCATGAGACCATTTTTCTCATTCTCCCGAATTGAATTTTGTACTTCAATTTAGATTAAGAATTACTTAAGTAAAAGCTTCTAAAAGTATTGATTTCGCAAACTTATTTGAAGCAATTCTGAAGTATCCCGGCATTCTAAATTTCCGGCATTTCTCTAAATGAAGCTTTTCATCTAGAAAACAAAGCAACATATGCATATGCTGCCAAAATTGTGCTATAAACGAAAGGGGCAGAAGATCTAAAATGAAGTATAAGAAGGCTAGAAAGATACTCGGAGGAAAAAAAGCTTACTCTAATTGTGAGAACGTCCAAGATTTAGAAATTCATAAAAGGAGGCAGGAGAAACAAAGGAAATATGTATAAATATAAAAAGAAAAAAATGAAAAAAAAGGATGATGGGAATAGAAGTGTAGAGAAGTAGTGGAAGTAAAGAAATTCGTTTACCTGAGTTTTCGCCTAAAGAAACATGGGAGTAAGGGCCATTAAGGGCTTGCATAAAGGCAGATAGTAAAGAAAGCGTTCTTGGTCAGGAAGTAATTCTGCTATTTGTTAAAAAGTGCTAGAGGGTGATTTCAGGAAAAAAATTCATGATGTTAGAGTCACTGGGGGTAAGCCTAACTTTGTATGTTATGAAAGATTGTGGATAGAGAGTGTATAAACAGGTAGATAAAGTACAAAAGAAATATCTTAGTTAAATCCTAGGGTTAAGAAAACACAGTCGAGGATTCTCGTGCAGAGAAGAAGTGGATTGATATAAAATAGGGTGTGAACAGGAGGAAGAGTATGTAAAGTTGTACCAAAAGCAAGAGGAAGTTAAAGTCAAGTGTTGGTGAGAGAATGTGTGATGAAAAAGGAAAATGATAATAGAAGGACAATGGGTGGCAGATATGGAGAGATTCAGCAGAAGAAATGAACGCGCAGGGTAAAAAAGGTATGAGAAGTAATACGATGGAGCAAAAAGTATCCCAGAAGGTTAAGTGGAAAAAAGAGAGTCAGAAGGTCATAGCAGAGGCAAGATGTATGAATATGGAAGAACAGAATGGATAGTGGTTGGATGAGAGGAAAAGATCCTGCAAGTTGTTTAAGGGAGGACAGGCATGACTTAGAAATCGGATTGGAGGCTGTGCGAAGCTGGAGAAAGAAATGACAATCTGAATTGATAAATGAGAATGGGGGATGAAGAGGTGGAATACGGGACAGAGGAGCGCAATAGACACGAAAAGTAGGTAAACTGCGAGCGGAAAATTGGAGCGTAGAGTTGTGCTCTGGCGAAACAAGAAAATGCACGGATTTTTAAATTGGTGCCTTTCTCCAGATAAGGAGCGAGGATCATAGAAGTTTGAGTATGGAAGGATAAGAGGACATAAAACCATGTAAAGGGCGGTAGAAGGGTGGAAGTACAGATTTTGAGATTGAGTAGAGCGTAGATAGAATATGAAATGTTAAGTTGGATGTATGAAGCATCCTGATAGCTGTGGATATATGAGGAAAGTACAAGCGTTAATGAGGTTAGGTGGATGTGATCTCGAAAAAAGTTTGTAGTAAACTTGTTACCAAATCTAGACTGGAAGGCTTCATTAAATTAAATGAATTGTTTACCCGAAAACCTGTCTTTGTATAACCCTTATTCTGGCAAATATTCTTTGAACTTTTAGATTTCCCTGTCGAGAAGCCAAAAGTGAGGTTACTTGTATGGATGCTACGTCATTAGAAAACCATATATAGTATTCCTGGAGTTCTAAAATTGAAAGAATACGAAAACTTGTTTATGGCGTCTCATTAAACCAAATCTTTATGACAATTAACAAATCATCTCAGTTGGATTCTTCCATGTATATTGCTATATGCATTCACATGATGTATAATGTATTAATATATCATATCGCAGTATTATTTATTCAACAAACTCAATATTTCATCCCCTCATTTTGAACCGAGTTATTATGATTGAACTTCCACTGAGTTGAGTCAGCTTAGACCTAATTAGTTTCAATTAGGGAATTGATTTGGAGTTAATTAGAACTCTTCATGTACCGATTTTTTTATTCCATACCGTTAACTGTTTTCCAGTTTTCGAAAATATGAAGAAATAATCCCATGACACCATTTTTACTTGCGTTTGATTTAGAAATAAACTAGATTTTCTTCATTTTAAAAATTGAAATAAGTCATAATTCAAACAATCCACATGTTTTTAGGAGAGTGTCTTTCATGAATCACGATTTCAAAACAAATAAAAAATGAGTTTGACGAGATATACATCTATCACCACCATAAAAAGAACAACCATAATACGTCCCAGTCAGAAATTGACAGTTGCCCCAACGTTGGCCCAACGCCGGTACACATTTGACCAACGCTTGGTAAACAACGTTGGCTTAAGGTTGAAATGATAACAATAAATTACGTCAGCCCAACGTTGTTTACCAGCATAAGAACAATGTCGTTTCCCAGTGTCAGGATATCACTGTATACCAGAGTCGAGCCTACGCTGGCAACCGACTTTGATTCGG
>WSXT02175123.1:0-22100 GCA_011762715.2 Neuroterus valhalla | reverse complement strand
TGATCCCGGTGTCCATGTGACCTTATCATGTCTGAATCAAGGTTAAATGAAGGTCGAAGCCTTTAATTCGCAAAAAACATTTTTTCTTAACCAGCTTCTGAAAGAACGGAAAATTTTACATCTTGACACACTTTCACCTTTCTATCGATATGATCTCTATGAGTGATTTGGAGGTCATCTAAAAGTCGAATTCTCTTTTGAATCGTCAAGCTGGTATACCGGCCAGAACTGGGTCTCCCAACTACGTATCATTGTGTTTTTTAAGACACTGATCACGATCCTGGTGTCCATGTGATCCTAGCACGTCTAGGTTAAGTATAAATGGAGGCCGCACTTTGGTTCAAATTGATCAACTTATATCTGAGAAGTCAGATCGTATATTATCTTTTCTGAAACTCACGAGAACTAGTTGATCGCTTACAAAAAAGCATGTTCTCCACATTTGGATGTTTTTTCAAATTAAAAAGTTTACAGGTCTATATATTAAATAGAACAGTGTGTGGGACAGTCGTGATCGACATTAACATTACATGAAAAACCACTCAGGCAAAGATTGATTCTGGGATCTATGAACATTGTTCAAGAAAGTCTCGTTCCTAGTCATATGGTTACCCTTCCACCATTACATATCAAACTTGGTTTATTCAAACAACTTATGAAAGCAATAAAGGTATTGGACAGCGATGCCTTTATGTATTTATTCGAGAAATTTCCCAGAATTTCTGAAGCGGAAATCAATTCAGTTACTTTCAATGGCCCTAAAATAACGGAATCGCTGAAAGATGGAGAATCTGAAATGAAAATGACAACTAATGAAAAAGCAGCTTGAGGTAGCTTTAAAGAAGTCCAAAGGAAATTTTCGAGGAATTTTAAAGACCCTGATTATAAAAAAAATGGTTGAAAGGCTGTTGAAAAACTACCACAAGATATGGTATTTAATGAATTTAAAATTCAATTTTCTCCATTCTCACAGTGCTTACTTCCCTGAAAATTTGGGTGACTCCAAAAAGGAACAAGGAAACAGATTCCACCGAGATTTGAACAATTTCGAGAAAAGGTATCAAGGTGTTTGGGACATAAATGTGATATCTGATTATTGCTGGTATTCGGAAAGACACACATTATTCGTACGCAATAGGAAATCAATCCATTGATCTTTTACGAGTAATAGAACACGTCATGTGACAGGTTAAGGACGTTTTCTAGGACGTTATCTGTTTTCAGCAGCGAGCTATATTATTGTCCCTTTAATTAAAATAATCGTTCCAAAATATCAAGTAAAAAGGAAATTAAGTTCGCAAACAAACTCATGCTCAATCATTCAACCTTCATTTCACCTTGACCAGGACGTGCTAGGGTCACATGGACCTCGGGATCGTGATCATTGACCCAAGAAACACAATGATACGTAGTTCGGAGATCAAGTCCTAACCAATATACCAGCTGGATGATTCAAAAGAGAATTTGACTTTAGGATGAACTCCAAATGAATTCCAGAGATCATTTAGATAAAAAGTTTTAAATGTGTCTGGGCGTAACATTTCTCGCACTTCCAGAATACGGAGTAAAAAAATGAGTTTTCGTGAATTGAGGGTTTGACCTTTATTTGACGTTGATCCAGACATGAAAGCGTCACATGGAAACCATGATCGTGATCAGCGACCAAAAAACATATAGAAGAAGCAAGCACGGAAAGGGGCCACCTCGTTTTCCTTTTGTAGCCCTGTGTTATATATCCATATGTGTATATATTGCAGATTAATTTATCATAAATGTTCATTCTCTATAAAAAATCATTAATATTAGGAGAAAAAAACATGTTCTTATTGTTTTATTATCATTATCATTGTATGGTAGTCAAGAAGTCTCCTTTTCACAAAGTACCATCGAAGAATCGTACAAGAATTAGTACTGGCTATATATTTGAGTTACTCCTAATAATAAAATACATATGATATGCCAATGAACTTTAATTTACAAACAAAGACATTTATGAAAGAAGTGTAATAATATATAATAAATGTTGTAAAACCTTTCAATACAGATTGTTTATAATTTACCTGCTGCTGCTGGCTTCCGTCAGATTCGAATTCAGATTCAATTTGCAGCTGCTGTTTCGCGGTGTTTTGTGTCCTTCATAGGTTTCCTCAAATTTTGCGTCTCCCCTGTATCAACTGGTAGGAGTGAGGAGGCCGACGTCCGCGCGCTCTCCCACCCAGGGCAGGTGCTTGCTTCTCTCCTGGAGTCCAGTTACGTCTCGGCCTTCGTGCTGATCAGAAAGTTCTCGTTGCATCCGTCGAGTGAACAGTGGTTGTCACGGTCAGAGAACTGCCCAGAATGGTTCAGTATGAGGTTTCCGATGGAGTGGGGAATAAGTCGACGGCATCATCTCCCTTGCCCAGGCGGTTCAATCTTTCCTGCGCCTGGTTTCAGGTTCCGGCTTCTTCGTGCAAGCTGTTCTCTCTCGGAGCTCTTCGACAGGCAACAGGAGAGATTGAGATCCACTGCTTCACAAAAGCGTCACTCCAAGGTTCAATGAGTTTGATCTTACGACGTTTGGGTGTCCGTCGAGAACGTTTGTGTTACCATGAATTTCTTCGGAGTTCCATTGATCAACAACTGATTTTCCCGACTCGATCATCTTGGGTGTTGTGGAAGTGACGAGTCGGATGACGTTTTACCTCCGGTTGCATCGGGATCGATGGTTCTCGGAGAACTATTGTGATGGTAGCTTCCGAAGGCTAAATCTGTTCTAATCATTCGGTGCGAATCAGAGTGGCGCCCTTCCCTCGCTGACTCTCTCTCTTTCTTCAGTTGATGTGTTGACTTGTTTGTTCTTGTGTATTTCCTGATTACTCTATCAATTTGTTTCCTCGTATGTTTGTTTTGAATTAGAGTAAAACTAGCGACTTGTGATTCCTTTTGGAAGTTATCTTTGTCTATTATGGAGACAGCTCTGTGAACGAGGGATTCGACGACTGACTACTTCTGGGATTGGTGGTGGTGGAAAGAAGTATGGAGATATCTTGTTGTATGAGTATGTTTCCTGTAAACTTCATGTCCTAATTTTTTATCAGATCTTTTGTAAACTAGTACGTCCAAGAAAGGCGATTCTCTGTTTTGTTCGATTTCCATGGTAAACTGGGTATTAGGATATGATTAGTTGATGAAATTGGAAAATTTGTTCAGTTCATCCAATCCATACCTCCAGATTACAAAAGTATCGTCAACGTAACGGCACAAGAACTCTGGTGTGAGCTTGGATTGGCTGAAGATTTTAGTTTCCAGATATTCTATAAAGAGATTATCTATTACAGGTGAAATTGGAGATCCCATTGCTGCTCTTGAGGCTTGTACGTAGAATTGGTTATCAAAAGAGAATTAAGTATTGTTGAGACAGTGTTTCGTCGAATGTCATTCGCTACTTCGGGTCACAGCTTATATATTGTAGACTCATAATTACTGATAAATTTTTCTTTCGGGATGTAAGGGGGAGCTACAGCAAGATTATGTCCTTGGAGCAGTGCTGACATCATTTAATTGCTAAGAGGACGGTTAGAGATCTTTTTTACTATATTGTTGAGTGGTGTCTGCCTCACTGGAAGTAATTTGTCAAATTTTGTTTTTCGTTTTTTAGTGGAACAGCAACCGTCATCGCAAAAACAACAAAATTTTTCCAAGAAGGCATAAAGAAGCAATCGAAATCTCAAAACACGCTAACAACATGAATAGGGACAATGGGTATCATACCAATCCGATTTGGCCTTCCGTCATCCCGGTTTATGAAGGCAGGTTCTCACCTTGTGGTCCCGAAAAAGTGTACTTTTTTTAGCAGTTTTCTTTGAGAAAAGTATTGAAGATAAAAAGCTGAAAATGTTTTCTGGATATCGAAATCCACTCATTTCAAGAATGTAATTTTTTAAATTGACTGAATGAGAAAAGGGGGGAAGGGGGCGTTCATCAATGGTGGCATGTCGGTGGGGAGGTGTCTCGCTACCGGAAGTGATTCCGTCGAAACCCGTGATCCGAAACAAAAAAACCGAACGCATTTCTAATGTGTACCGTATTATCTATTGGGTGAATTAGAATTTTGAAAAAAAACTCAAAATTAAGGAAGTTATGAGGTTTTGGAAAAAAATTACGATTTTCGCAACTTTTTTTATTCACGTATTTTTTTTTTAATTGAACAGTCCTCAATATTTTTGACTGATTCAAGTCCATTTGTTTGAAGAAAATCCTAAGGAACATTTAAAAAAAATTTTGATAATGATTGGTTCATTACAGCGTCTTCAATCACTTCCGGTAGAAGGAAAACCATCCCACCGACATGCCGACGATTATCACGCCCCCTCCCCCTTCTTTCATTCGGTCAATTGTATTCTTGAGACAAATGTATATTCAAATTCAGAGAAAATTTTCAGCTCTTTATCTTTAATACTTTTCTCAAAAAAAATTCCTGAAAAAAAGTACATTTTTTCGGGTCCACAAGGTGAGAACCTGCCCTAAAGAAGAATAGGTTGGCCAATCAGGCTCAACCAGTCCCAATTCAATTGTGCACCTTTATTAGCTATGAACAAAGCATGTCGTAAAAAACGCGGCAGATGTGGATAGACCGTGTCTCGAGCGGGCTAGCTGCTTTCCGGGATTAATATAAAGATCCTCAATGGAGATTTAGGACGGGAATCCCCCTTCCACTGACATTTACACAACAAAGATTGGAATATTGATGTTAAAAATAGACTGAGTAAATTTCGTGGAAAACGAAATAAGTTACAAGGTGTATAAAGTAATAATATATAAATTTCATGCATAAGAGTTAAAGATAATTTTGAAAAGTTTGCGTTTCTGACACATTTTGATCGAGCGCGCAGCGTGATACACGCGATGAGGATGCATTCGTTGAAGCCGGAGAAGCTTTAACAGAATAAAATTGAAAATTGTAGATAAGTATAAATACCAAGCGCTGAGCGCAAGTTCCATTTACTTTATTACGATATAGACAAAAACTACGCGTCTAATCCAAAAATTAATGATAGCAAATTTGTAACTCGTTTCAAGATACAAAACTTTTGTTGCTTCATTTTTTTCATAGGTTCTGTCGTTTTCCTAGAAATTTTATTCTGTCATTTTTATTTAATTTTTTACAATTGGAACAGGAACATCGAGTTCCAATAAAAAATGATATGCAACAAATTTGTAGATGTTTTCCCGTCTAACACCTTTTTTCTATCAATTTGTTTGTCTCTCCGTCCGTCATTTCTCCAAAAATTTTATTATTTAGTTTTTTGAGTTTCCAGGTGGCCAAACTCAGGCGGTTCTCAAAAGAAGAGACTGAGGAGAATAGCGCAGTGGGCTGCAAGACTAAATGCCTTCAACAATCATTGAGTCACAAAAGGGACGGATGAGTTTGCAGGATACTGCATCATCAGGGACTGAGCCTACAAAAAGGCAGAAGTCAGGCTAGCAGCTGATAAATAGAGTGTCATCAGGGGCTGGGCTGACTGCTGTCCTGAGGGCAGACCCCCTGACATTGGTAATGGTAGACACGAACTACCCGGTCTCGTTGCGCATAGCTAAGCAGTTTGGACTCTTCAGGGAGGCCACTCTGGGGGAACTCGAGAAAGTGCCTCCAATTCAGCAGCCTAGGTGCGAGGCCTCCTACTGCAGGGAGGGGTTTTTGTATTTGTTGCTGTGAAATCAACACTCTTGAAAAAGCAAACGACTTTTGGAATATCTGATAATGACTGAGCTATATATTCTCAATCGAGGAACCTTCCGTCGTTTTAAAAAGGTATCAGAGAGGAAGTCATTAACATCACCCTCTGCACCAGCAGATCTAGAGAAGAAATCAAGAGGTGGAGAATCGCAGACGAACACACTCTTTCGGATCACTCCCAGATAGAGCTGGAACTTTAAGCTACCATGCCCGCAGGCCCTCAGTGGGCCAGGAATCCAAGAAGGATGGATAAAAACCGGTCTTTAACTGAACTGTAGAGTGCATTTTCAGAGGTGCCCAGATTAATCAGAGATCTAGACACCCCGGAGACGGCAGCCAATATTTTCGCGGAGGCCGTCAATTCTTCCTCGTGAGGTGTTACACCCCCGAAAATCTGCAAAGATGGGGAAACATACTGGTGGAACGATAAGTTTGAAGAACTTTGCAGGGAGACGAGGAAGAGGTTCAGACATGCCAACACAGGCAAAATGGCTGAACTATGGACTTCATATCCGACGATGAGGGATGAATACAGGAGTGCAATACGTATGGCCAAGCAAAACAGCTGGACCAATTTTTGCACAGTCATCGAGAAAGGACCGAAGACGGCTAGACTGAACAAGCTGTTCTCTCGTAGTCCGGATGCTATTATCAGTACTCTTGAATTGCCTGAACGAGGATACTTGGTGTCAGGCGAGAAGAGCTTGGCTCACCTGATCAAAGTCCAATTTCCGGGCTTCACAGGGTCTAGAGAAGAGGGGGCGACACCTCTGAGAAAGCCAATGCTACCCGAGGCTCAACTTAAGCCAAGTGGACGGCTTGTCAACGAGCTTTTTACTCCGTCCAGGCCCTTACAAGTCTCCTGGTTCAAGTGGCATGTATCCAGTCTTTCTACAGGAGGCTTGTGAGATGGTCATGATGCCGCTCGTGAAGCTTGACAGAGCTACTCTGACACTGGCCCCTGTCCCGACGGCATAAAGAGGTACGAGAGTGGTCTTATTTCTGATAATAGGCAGGATCATTTATACCTCACCTAGGGATTTTCGTCCGATCAGCCTTACATCTTCCCTACTAGGAACAATAAAAATACTTATGAATAGATATATCCACAACAAGGTCCTATCAAGTAAACCTGATCAAAGATCAACTCAAGCAGAAAGGTTTCGCGATCGGAATCTTCATGGATATTGAGGACATCTCTAATCATACATCTAGAGAGGTGATCACGGTGGTCATTATTGATCATGGTGTCCCAGCTGCGGTCGTGGATTGGACCTGCAACATCCTAGGCTGCAGGATCCTACCAAAGACTAAAAGTGCCACCACTTCTTGGGGGACTGTTGACTCGGACTGACCACTGGAAGGCATCCTGTCAACCCTCCTGTAGTGCCGGGTAGTGGACGAACTACTTCATCTACTCACGAGTTTGGGCTTCCACGCCATAGCCCATGCAGATGACATACTGGTCATAGTGCGTGGTAGACATCTAGGCGACCTTGTTGGAGTCATGCAGCATGAACTGGCAACAGTATATTCCTTGTGCAAAAAGACCGGGCTCTCAGTCCACCCAAGCCATACGGACACGGTCGTGTTCACCGGGTGGTACAATTGGGGAACCATAAGTACACTGAGACTGAAGTGACAGCTGACAGCGACCCTATGGCTCTGTAAAAGAGCCACCGAAAAAAGTTGAGGCTTGAAGCCGGAGAAACTAATGTGGATCTACACAGCAATCCTGCTTCCCAGACTAACCTTTGCGGTGCTGGTCTGGTGAAGCAGGGTCCAACTATCCACTGTGAGGTCTCGAATGGAAAGATTCAGGGGACTTATTCCTAGAGGCGTCACCAGAGCCTCAAAGTCGACACTAATGATAGCACTGAAGGTACTAACGGGTTTAGAGACCCTTATTCTCACTATCAAGGATCCTGACGAAGTAGCAGATTCCATCCGGCAAAGCTAGTAGGATGATCCTGATTATACCCAGAGGTTAAACGCCTGCGCGCTTTCTCTTCGTCAAGAAGTATTGTATAACTCAAACCACGATAGAGGAATGGGCCAATAGCAAGACACACCTACCGAGTGATGGAGACAACAGGTTTATAAATGTCACTGGAGTTCTCTGCAGTATGGCAATAAAAAAACATCTGTATCTGCTCGCCAGCAGGGCGGCTATTGTAGCTCGGAACAGTACAAATACCACGTCGCTGTTTGTGTGGGAGCGCTCTGAAGCACTCAAAAATCCAGCTACAGAAAACTAACTGTCCTGCTTTGGATTCCTGGATACAGTGGTCATATAGATCCCAGACAGCCTACCTAAACTAGCTTAAAAATATGACTCTACTAGTCCCGATCCAGTTGTGGGCCTTTCCAGCAGGTCAGTCACTAAAGAAATCAACGGTTGACTGATCGAGGAACACGAGAAGAAGTAGAGAATGGCCACTGGTGGCAGATAAGCCAAAACACTAATGGGCTTATACCTAAATGCTAAGCGAGCGGAGGAAATACTCAAGCACAGCAAGAACGAGGTCAAGGCCCTTACATAAATGTTAGTAGGGAACGAAAACTTCAGCTATCTAAGGGATAAGATAAAACTTTTAGATACTCCACCTATATGGCATACGTGGTAAGGATGATAAGACAGGTATTCATGAACTGTGCTACTTTTCCCGCCATTGTGAAGAAGCATATGAAACTCGTGGGGAATGCGTAGAAATAGTTGACCATGAGGAAAGTCAATAATCGGGATCAGCATTTGTCAAAATTAGGGAGAAAGGATCAGTTTATGCAAAATTACTCGAAGAATCATGGACGAATTACATTTTGGAAAGAGATACGGTAAAAAAATTGATGAGGTGTCAAGTGAATATGTTTCTTCGAACTAAATGCAAGTGTTTATTAATGCGTCAGCTTCCGGGAAGGAAAGTGGAGATTTTTGAGACAACATTGCTGCTTTGAATTTGTGACACTTAGTAATCACTATGTCTTTGTTCAAAATGCATGAGGCTGCTGGCAGAAAACAAATTATATTCACAGGATTTTGTGGCAAAGTCTTGGATTTTCTTCATGATTGGTACATCGATAGTGTTTCTGAAGACAAAGTCTTCCACCAAGTTTGACGCTTAAATATCAATCAGATCAAAAGTTTTGATCCTTCAGAAAAAAGGCGATTTTTTTTATGGGCGCTGTAAGTTGAGAACTAATGATCGGATCGAGACGTTCTTTTTTTAAAATTACGCGGGAAAACATGTACTTCAAACGTATGCGAATGATGAACCAAGTTATCCGTTGATTTAAAAGTTATGAATATTTGAAATGAAAAATTGCGATTTTTACCAAAAAGGGCACGTTTCATTTGAAAAATTTTAATTGCAATCGATTCCTCGAACGATTTTGCATAAGAATACGTTTAACAATATCTTTAACTTTGATTAAGGAATGTGCAGTGAGCGTACAATCAAAGCGCGGAGTATGTGTGGAGACACTGAACTTGCGAGGCGACTTGCTATTTCCATGGTAACGCGTTGTTGGGACGTATCACTCTCAAGCGCGCTGCACCACGCTTTGTTTTTACGCCCACTGCACATTTCCTAATGAAAGTTAAAGATATTTCAAAACGCATTCTTATGCAAAATTCTTCGAGGAATCGATTGCAATTAAAATTTTTTAAATAAACCTGCCCCTTCTGGTAAAAATTGCAATTTTTGATTTCAAATGTTCATAACTTTTAAATCAACGAATAACACGTTTCATCATTCGCACACGTTTAAAGTACATGTTTTCCCGCGTATTTTCAAAAAAAGGACGTCTCGATCCGATCATTAGTTCTCGAGTTACAGCGCCTATTAAAAAAAAATTCGCCTTTTTCTTAATTGGATCGAAACTTTTGATTTAAATGAAATTTTGGCGTCAAACTTGATGAAAGAGTTTGTCTTCATAAACACTATCGATGTACCAATTATGAAGGGAATCCAAGACTTTACCCCAAATTCCTGTGTATATAATTTGTCTTCTGCCTGCTTCAGTTTTTAAAAATATTTTTTCTTTTCAAATTGTCCTAATTCAAATAATGGTATGAAGAGGTGCAGTTTACACATGGGTTGACAAGCTCAACTATGAAGTTAAGGTCGATTGGACGGCGAGAACCTACAGGAACTTCCTTAATTTCATCTATGGTCAATGGAGTAACCCTGCTGCTTTCCATGTTAATTTTCGCTCGAAGTTTATTGTTCGCTTGACGTGTGTAAATTCCATTCAGAAGAATAGAACTCTCTACTATCGCAAAGATGTCACCATCGGGTGTTGCTAATACAATTTGTTTCCGAGCTGACATAGGACAAAACGAATTTTTCGCTAATTTTTGTTCAACTGGTTTATCGGCAGGAAAATTGTATATTCGAAGTTCATATATCCGATGCGGATTCCAATTGGGAATAAGCCGAATCCGTTTAATTTGTTCAATTCTACATGGTATACCGCCGGGACCAGGAAGCCATCTTAAAGGAGCAGTTGCCATGGCAGCATTAGGATTCCTTGCTGGAGAAGGATTCCTTGCACGAAGAGACCTGGATCTGGCGCGATGCAGAGGCTTGACAGGAAAAGGATCCCTTGCAGGAGATAGGTTTTGGTCAGAAGAAGATCTGGCAGATAGTCTGCTACGAGCAATACTAGGGATGCATTGCCCATTCGGTAAACAGTCAAACTGTAAACTTGACCCTGTAAAAAGAGAGAGAAGAATAATATCTTCTATTCCACACATGCTGTAGGAAGTAATTGATATATAGCTGTTACCTAGACAATTTTCAGAATTTTTCTATGGAATTACAGGAAATATGCTCTATCATTTCATGATCTAATTATAGCAGACATAAGTGACAGTAACCTTGGCATGTTTCTTGGCATATTTCGTAGATGATAATTCATATAAAACTGTGATCTTTTATAATACTGACATTAAATATGTATCCAGAGACAATGTCTTTTCATATTTTTATATGATCGTTTCTTTTGATCTTCTACAGATTTTCTGAACAGCTTATGATGAAATTGAAAAAATTGATCAGGATATTGTGCGCATTTCAGAATTTCAGATCCCGTCCTTTAAGACTCATCACAATCGGAGTGACTTTGTCTCAACTCTCTTTCGAGGTTCTCTGGAGTGATAGAGCTGGCATCTGTACATGTGTTTGTGTATATGAGAAAGGAAGAGGATCTTGCGATATTTTTCTTACTACCATCCAAACCTGTACAAAGACCCTATCCTCTTTATATTCTCATCAGAGGAGGTATTAGATTTGCCTAAAATTCGATGATTCCCCTCCACCCGGCTTTGGCAAATGTAAGAGTTTAAGACCGTCTGAACCTGGAAAATTTTTTCCTCAAGAATGTGCCTATATTTTTGTATGTCTATTGAGCGTGAAGCGCGAGATTTGACAGGCGTGCGCTCTAGAAACGCTGTACTTGCGAACGGCGCGCCCAGCGCGCGATGAGAACGTGCCCTCGTATTGGGCAGATTTTTCTTCTACGTATCGCGCGTGTACGCAAAAGTCCCAAGAGATGTTATTTATATCAGAAAATGTTTGTGGCTCTTTTGCTGTTGTTAAGGTGAGCCCGAATGCTTTTTTTGAAAAAAAACGTTGTTCCGGGTTTTTACATCCAACTCTTTCTATTATTGTAATAAAATTCTAAGGGAAGAATCTTCAGGACATTTATTGACTAGTACAGTAAATAATATATGAACATCTTCATTTTAACGAAAAATTGGCCCCCTTACTTAAGACATTCCCTGAATCATGATTCCATATCTTCAAGCTCATTGAGTGTTAAACCAATTTTGAGCCATGTAAAACATTCAGCAAAAAGAAACGGTTCAGAAAGATATGGAAGCTTTCAACGTGAAAATTACACAGAACGAATCATCAATATTCAGTTCAAAATTTTCATTTTTGTTTGTGTCTGTGTTGACCTTCACTTTTTGGAACTCAAAGTGTGTACCAAAGGCCAATCTAATAGATTAGTTTTTTCAGAAGTTATCGTGCTAAGAAACAGACATACAGACAGACAGATTTCACACAAACCTCATACCTTGCATGATTCGAATGTGAAGAAAAGGATAAAGTCTTTGCACAGGTTTTAACAGATGATGAGTTGAAGAAAAAAAGGAAAGCGCAAGTGACGAGAATGAAGACGAGCGGATTCAATTATATTCTGAAATTTTTCCTTCATCTTCTACATCTTCTACTTCAATGTCATAATATTCAAATTTCTAAATATGAGATAAAACCTTACAAATATATTACAATAGATTTGGGAAGACTAGGCATAAATATATTTCCTAGATCATTCTTGATATTCGAGTGAAGGAAATTTAATTTTTGGTTCTATTATTATTATATTGAATTTAATAAGTCGAATGAAAATGAAAATACAAAACATAAATATTTATTTATGATACAGACATTCTAGACTCCCATGGAATGAATTCAGACTAAATTCGTTCTCATTGGGAACCAATTCAAATAGCGTGTTCGGAAAAAAAAGAAATTGCGACAAATTGTGGAATATTCTAGACCAATTTTAATTTGCGGAAAATATGAAAACGTACACGATATGATAGATAAATTATCATAACATCATATTTACCAATAACATTGAGAATAACTGCCAAGGTAAACCCAATAGTATAGGCGATCGTCATTTTTCCCAAGTAGAGGAAAAACTAATTGAGTCTATAAGAATCTGCAGGTTAAGGTAAAATTGCAACTTTACAATAAACTCGTTTTTCTTGCCAAGACAGATTTTGAAACTGTGGAGGAGCATTATCAGCGACGTTTGTGTACTTATACTTATAAAATTATGCTGTCGTCAAATTTCGAGAAATGTTAATGCATTTATCATTTCATCATACATATGAGATATAATTGTCCGAATAAATTTTGTATTAATCATGAAAACTCCTTGAGAAAGTGTTGGAATATATATTTGATGAAAGATCTATAAGCAAAAAGGATATTTATAGGTAGATTTTGACTTTGGAAAGATCTTTCCCTAATATTAACAAAAATTTACATTTGAAAAAATAGGGATCAGTAATATGATGTACTCCTACTGGGAATGGTTTAAACCATCCTGAGTTTGAAGGTTTAAGCGTACGCCCTACGATAAGATATGCCCGAAAGCCTGTTCATTAGGACTCGGTTTGAAGTTCCAGCATGTACACTACTGTAGAAAATCTACGCATTACGGGCTGGCTAAACGTGCCTTAGTGACTCTCTGATGCACAAAAACAACTGAAGACGATCAACCATCTCCTTCCACCATTTGCGATGGACAAACAGGTTCGTTCGAATAGGAAAAGATAGTTTTGAAAACTAGAAATCTTTTTTGTATTGAACATGCGATAGAAAAAGAGCTTTTGAAACGATTGTTTTGTATTCAATTGCATTTTGTTGTCTGTCAGCACACATGGTAGAGAGAGATGACTGATCCTATTGCTGCTAGACGAATCGAACGATTGCCTACTGTGTAGTGCATGTAAGTGACATAAGTTTTCACGAGGTTTCACAACGAAAACGCAAGAAATTTTGAAAGAAATTCCAGAGATCGGAAGTACCAGCCATCAATAGTGAACGCTCTTAGTGACCAAACATATTCTTACCTATTTCAGTTTTGCTGGCCTATCAGCAGCAGCAGTAAATTGTTGGCGGGTAAATAGTATCTGGTGGGGATTCGTATTGGGAACGAGCCGAATCCATCCAAATTATTTAATCTCATTTAATTTCCCTCACAGCAGAATGGTTCCTGCCAAATAAGAATGAGAAGATGGTCTACCACGAGGGACACCAGGAATAAAGCCGACACACACTGTGGACAGAATGTTCAAAACTACCTACAGGTCGCAAATCTCAACCAAATCAAACAAAATTTAGCGAGGAATTTTTGTAAATGGATTCCAGAGAGACTCGCGAAGCCGAATTTTCAAAAATAATTTGTTTACTCAAAGAGGTTAAACAATGATTACTGAATTTGCAATACATTGCAAAAGTCATGCGAAACAACATGAACTCTAATCCTTTTAAATCTAAACCTATGAACCTATAAACCCTTAGAAGATGAACCCTAGACCCACAAATCCTGAGCCCATAAATCCAGAAACTCTTCACCTATAAGCCCTAAATCCATAAGCCCCAAACTCATAGACCCTAACTCCATGAACCTTTAACCCATAAACTCTAAGCCCATGAACTATAAACCTGTAGAACATAAGCCCATAAACCCTTTATCCATAAGCCCAGATCCCTAAACTCATGAACCCTCAACTCATAAACTCTGCACCCAGAGACCCTAACCCATGAACCCTGAACAGATAAGACCTAAACCCGTAAACCATAAACCCATAAACCCATAAAACCTAAACCGATAAACTCTGAATCCATGAACCCTAACATCCTAGACTGTAAATCATAAGCCTATAAATTCTGAACTCATGTACCCTTGAATACCAGACTCCAAATTATTAACCTATAAATTTAAAACTCGTAAACACTAAGTCTACTTATCTTTTATCCACAAACATTGAACCAAAAGCCCACATATGCGATAACTTTACACTCTTCAACGATGAATCGATGATTTCCAAACTTTTTCAGACTCCTCAAACTCACAGATATAAAAATTTCAATTCTTAAATCATGAATGAATATTTTCCACACTCTTTCAAAATGCTAGGTTAAACCCACAAATGTAAGAACTTCGAACTTCAAAAACCATATTCAGACAATTTTCGCTCTCATTTAGAAACCTCAAACGCAGAATCCCCAGTGTATTTGGATCATTTATTCCATACTTATAGGGCTGATAAATATCCGATTCACTTAATATTCATACGAAGTCTGGAATTAAATTACTGAGATAAAATATGGTTAATTAGCAGTAAGGTCTCTATTTCCATCATGAATTTCTTCCGAAACTTTTAGAAGCAAAATGCTGTTTAATTAATAATTAATTTGAGCGAAAAATTGAATAACGTGGTTGGGTATTTGTCTTTTTTGGTTTAAAAATTCCCCTTTAATTGTCAAAAATGCAACTGTTTGGGAAAATATTCTTCTTTCTTGATTCGAAACTCAACGATTTGGTTAAAGATTCAACGGTTCTGTTAAAAATTCGTCTTTGTGGCCTTGGAATGCAACTTTTTGGTTATTAACTAGGCTGTTTTGGTTCAAGCTTCGACTGCTTTGTTAAAATTCTGTCTTGTTGGTTACGTTTAACTATTTTTTATTCCAAACGAATATTTTTTCCAGTTAAATGATCAACTATGACATTTTTATGCGAATAAGTCTTTTTCAATTTAAAACTAAAAAACTTGATTGAATGTTCTCTTTCTTGGGTAGGAAATCCAATAATTCAGTTGGAAATTGATCTTTTTTTCCAGAATGCAACACTTACACAATAAGAGATCAAATAGCAAAAATAACCTAACTATTAAATCCATAAATTTTTCGAATAATTTATTTGTTCAAATAGATTAATTCGAAACAATTTGGTCACTACTAAGATCAGATTTGTCTATATACAACGAGATTTGAAAATAGTTCTTCTTTGAAAATATGAATAGTTATGAATGCAAAATTAATCTAGAAAAAAGAATTCGTTCCATTAATTGTTTTTTGCGTTTCGATGGGAAACTTGAAATCAACGCAAGAAAATCACCTTTAGTTAAGATTTCGTAATTTTTCCAGTAGAAATAGATTTGAAATTTATTTTGCATGAAACTTTAACTGAGCAATAATTTATCTAAACAATTTGTTTCAACAAATCTATTATGCAAAACTAATAGCCACTTCAAAATCAGCTGTGCCTCAAACTCCTTAAATTCTATATGGTTTATCTTGTTCACAACGCAAAATCTTCTAATCACGCCATATTTTGTTTAGAAAAGTTTAAACAAAATATTTTTGAGAATTCGGCTTCGCCTGTCTCTTCGAAATTCAGTTACAAACATTTCTGGCTCCATTTTGTTTAATTTGGTCGAGATTTGCGAGCCGTAGGTGGATGTAAACGACATTATTGTTATATCCCCAGTGTTCGACATCCGGCAAACAGTCAACCGTGAACCTGATTCTGCTACAAGGAAGAAAAATATAATGTTTTCTATTTCCCACTTACTAAAGGAAGTAATGAATATGTAGCTTTGATTCAGACAGTTTTTGAAATTCCCCGATGAAATTCAAAGGAAATATTTTCCATATTTTTATAAACCAATTCAGACTAATGAAACTTGGAAATCTTCCAAGGTTCCTGTGACATGACTAAGAATGTCCAAGCGCGTCTGCGTCGAGATGCGTCTTTGGATCACGCTCCCCGATTGGTTTCGAGCAATATACAGTGATGAAGAGCAAATTTCACGATGGTGTGTAATTTAAAGTCTTAAATGGTTCTCCAAAAAAATTTTAGCATGGAACACGTTGATCTTGAAGTTTCGTGAAAACTATGGACAACACTCAGAAAAATGTTTGTTCGAATCAAACAAATTATTTCTTTGATATAGGGTCAAACAAATGTTTGGTCGATTCAAAGAAATTGTTTGTTTGTCTTTATTTATTTGGTTCAAACAAATTTCTGGTTAATTTAGAAAAATCGTTTGTTTGAATGAAGTAAAGTTCTTGTTCACATTAGATATTTTTTTTGGAAAATCAATGATATATTTTGTTTGAATCAACTAAATCTTTTTTTCTAATGAAGTGAGTTTCTTGTTTACATTGAATGAATTTCTTTTAAATTAAATATAAATTTTATTTGGATCATAGAAATACTAATATTGATTCGTAAATAATTTTTTTCCTGTATCGTGTTATTTATTTGTGTGGTTGATTGGTAGGTAGGGCTTTTGAAAAATGTGTGCCTTTTTATTCTCATTGCATAAAAAGCACCCATTTTTGACATATTTCAAATGAAAACAAATAATATATTTATTCTTTGAATTGTAATTTTATTACAAAATTGGATAGCTTCAAGAATACAAGAATAAGAACGTATATATAATGAATGAGAGAGTTCGCAATAAAAGTACTGGAGTTTCACATACATTAATCTCTTAAAATTTATTATAATCTTTTCATAGCAGTCTTTTTTATTATGAATATTTATGTAACAGGGTGTTGAAATTTAAATTTTTTTGAATTTGAAAGCGCTGCAACCACTCAAAAGAAGGTTGCGAAAATTTCTTATTAGAGTTTTCAAATTTTCTCAAGTATCAATTTTTTTTTACATACCTTAAGGTCAGATAAGTTTTTTCAATTTTTTTTCGGACTGTAATCAATCAATTTTCTGAGGGATATTTTCGGAAAATTTTTTCAAAACGTTTCAAGAAGGAGAAGAATTTTTTAAAGTGATTGAAAACTTTGCAGTGACAAAAATGCACTAGAAAAGGATCGCCAAGACCCAGGAATCGAAAATGGAAATATAGCAAATTTTTTATTTCGGTATTCAGTAAGATTATCAATATCCTTATAACTTATAGTTTAAAAGTTTTTTGAGCATATACTGGGATTTAAAATTATAGAAATACGCTAAGAAAAAATCCACAAGACCTAGAAGTCGAAATTAGAATTACAGGAATTATTCAAAATTGGAATTTGATATAACTATTTTCTTACTCGTGATTTTAGAATTTTTTGAGTATGTCTGGAATTTCTACTCATAGTAATACACAAAAAAATTGACAGGACCCAGGAATAATAAAAAAATACTGTAATTCTAATTTCGACTCCTGTGTCTTGTGGATTTCTTTTGTGCATTCCCAACATCAAAAATCCAGACATGCTTAAAAAAAATCTAAAATCCCAAGTGGAGAAAATCATTTTATCAAAACCCAAATTCATTTATTGCAAAATCGCTCTACTACTAATTTCGAGTCCTGGGTTTTGCCGATTTTTCCTCTAGTATATTGCTATGTTTATAAAGCCCACAAAGGCTCGAAAAATTATAAAATCGCACGTGAAGTGAATAATTTCATTAAAAACCAAATACAAAATTTTTGAAATTGCTTTAATACTAATTTCGACTCCTGGGTCTTATCGAATTTTTCCAGTGTATTTCTATGTTAGAAAAACCACATATGCTCAGAAAGCTGGTTAAAAAAAACATACACGCTATGAAAATCATCTGACTAAATACCGAAATCCAAATTTTAAAAATTCGCTGTATTTCCAGTTCTGATTCCTGGGTCTTAACGATTTTTGTCCAAGTGCATTTTTTTTACTGAAAGTTTCCATGTATCTGACATCCGGGTATGTAAACAAAATTGAAACTCGATAAAATTTTAAAACTCTGCAAACAAGAAACTTTGAAATCTTTTTTTTGAGCTCGGGTAACCAAGCTGCATGTCAATCAATTTCAAATAAATAAATACGTATTTAGAATCCCAATAGGCTACTTTTCCGCGTTGTTGAGATTTTAAATTCCAGAAGTATTTATTTTCGACCCGCACCCTATTATGTAATGTTTATGTAATATTTACATACATTACTCTCTTAGAACTTATAATGAATGAATGAAGTCTTTTTTTACTTCATAATCTTATAACTTTTAGGATTTGAATTAAATAATCAGTCTTCTTAAAAGTCATTATAAACAACGTAATAATTTCCATCTGCCGAATTTCGCAAGCTAGTAGGAAATTTACTAAAAAGTGTTTCGACACTTACTGAACTCAACTTATTAGTTAATGTAACTTCATACGCACGAAAATGAATAGAGAAACCCAGAGTTTTTAACTCTTTTACAACAAAAGTTGATTTTTCTTTTGTATCAACAAAAATATTAATAATTTGAACGAATTCTGGAAGAATATGGTCATAACTTGAAACTGCTTATACCATATGTGGCTTGTAAATTATATTATTAAACGTAAGCCATGAGACTGAATGAACACTAGAATCATTTGCGAATTCATTGTGAAAAAAATGTCGGAAAGGTCAATGGAAAATTGACACACGAATTTGATAAATGAGCTGCTATTTTGGAAGGTCTATGTTTTGCTTCCGCTCTCATACAAGATACGTTTAGAACCGGACCTATATTTTCAATTACACGGTGATAATGAAGGAGAAAGTGGTGTTTAGGCTTTAAATTTTGTTCGAAGAGGTTAATGTATATTTCATGATGTTTTTTAGTAAGATTTTTGAGTAAAGTTAGGGAGTCTTTCTGAAAACATCGTGAGCAAAGGATGTCGCTTATCTCTCGCAAGTGAATATACAGTTCCCAATGATTATCACCTACAGGCACGAGATCCCCAATCATAAGTCCAAAATACTTTACAAGTAATATTGTTTCTGAAGCAAATAAGCCCAGTCTACCTTTCTCTAATTCATCTTTTTTTAAGAATGAAACTTTATTAGTCTCAACTGGACCATAATCAAATCCCAGTATTCTGTCGTTCAAAATTCCTAGATTGAGAAGCTTGATTTTTATATAATACAAAATTAGCGCACTTAAGTCGAATAGACAAACACCTTCCCAGAAATCCTGCATTAAATCTAGTTAACTGTTTTCAAATAAGTGATACGATAGCAAATCATTCCAAATACAAGAACGATTAATTCCAGTTTCTGAGACATTATTTCTGCCAAGATCTTCTTCATATATATCGGCTGTTCGAAGTAAATTTTCATCCTCAATAGTTTGCTCTTGAAGAACTTCTTTTTTAACTCTACAAATACGACAAGGGTAATTAGCTTTAAAGCTTTCAACTAATCCGCATATCTTGTGAATTCCCAAACTGTCCCCTGTTATAAGAACGCAAACAAAAAAAATACGCAACCCATTAATCATTAATCCTTTAGTTTCTAAGTCAATTAACTCCTTCAAAAGTTTTCTGAAAGTAGCTCGATTTCCGAACAGCTCTCTGTTCCGTTCATAAAATAGTAAAGTTAAAAAAATGTTTTTCAATGTTGCTTGAAACTGAGGTGGCAAAGTTAGAATGAATGAATATGCGGCCCCCAATGATTGGATTCCGGCGTGAGCACCCAGGGCATTTATCGTTTCGTATCCATCGTAGTTGATAGCGATTGGAATCAAAATTCTTCCCGGATATTTTTCTTTTATTTTCACACATACTTTTCCGTGGACTATATTAGTAATGTAATTCTGATCAACTTCTTGTTCTAAATTATTCATGTGTTCTAATACGATCTGTAAAAAGCAAGGCATTTCAAGAAAGACTTTTAAAACTTTTTTAACCGAAATGAATTGACCCCTAACTTCTGGTGATTCTCTAATTGTAATGCCATTTTGGAATTTAGCAGTATCAGTTGATCCTAACACGAAGGATCTAGGTTAGATGAAATATCCAGTTGATTTGAAAAATTCTAGTCTTTTATGTTCCGTATTGAGACCTTCGAACGAATTTCACAAATTTGGAACATCATCTTTACATTTGCTTTATCTTCTTCAGTGATAATTCCGGAATTAAATATTTTAAAAACTCTATCTTTGAGAATAGTTAAATGCCCTGTCTCATTGAATTCTTGAGTACAATCAACAATAGTCTGAACAGCACTACGTGGTATGGAATCATGGCTATGCAATTTGGCTAAAAAATTTGCAGCTGAATTTTTGACAACATTTTTCAATTCGACTGGCGTAATTGTTATATCAAGTGACGGTAACGGCTCATCGGGTTCAAGTTCTTCAGGTATTGGCTACATAATAGGCAAGAATAAGTCGTTATTAGCAGCCAGGTTTGGAAAATTTAGTACTCGATTTATATTTATATTCGGATGATTATGCTTCCTAAGCAGATGTTTCTTAAAAGCTTTTGTATCTTGAAATTCGCGAATACAATTCCCTTGTTTGCATTTATACCTGTTGTTTAAAGCTACCGTATGTTGTAAATTAAAATGAGTTACTAAAAAGGCTGGCGAAGAGAATTCACCTCCGCAAATATAGCATAGAAACATCGTTATCTCTTTAGTGAACAATCAAATTGTCATTGTAATAACAAATTACGATATATCAGCAAGACTTCTCAAAACCGTTCTAACACCACTAATTGGTTTGGCCCATTCGGTTACCTGTTTATAAATCGCTAGCTGTAACAACATCCAGACTTGCTCGCATGCAGCTGGATATTTTGCGTTCAGAACATGGAAAGCTTTGTAGCAGATATCCACCGCATTCAATATCTGTGATATTTTATACCGGGTCGAATCGACGTAAACGTAGATGGAGTTTATTTCATCCAAACTTGGTCCAACTACTACAATCATTGGCTGAAACTTCAATCCAAAAGAGCGATGTTTTTCCCGTAGATCTCCTAGACTCTTATTGATATTTCCGGGTACCTTGAACAGTGAATTTGCGAAAATAATTCTTTGCCATATGCTGAAATATGTGTTACGAGGAAATTTTTCTTGGTTATGTACCTTTACGTGTAGGATAAATGTATCCTGCGAAATTCCAATGCTTGGCTTCCAAATCTCTACTGTTTTTTTTCAGATTTAAATCTGGAGACAGATGGAATAAGCGCTGGGATAAGCAACAAAAGCTTCAAATTCCTCGTTTCTGTGAAAGTGGTTATATATTTGCGATATTAGTTAATTTCTTAAAACATATTTGGAATTAAATTTGGAACTGATATGCAAAAGAATGTGATTAAAAAATCTTATTAGGTAATTTAAACTCTAGGTTTCAACTAAAAGAAGCGAACGCAAAATAGGTTTGTAGCTGTTGAGTTGAAAGAATATGCAGAAAGTTCCTCCATTTTTTTTAAATATGCAAAATGGCATTAAATTTTTTCAGTTGAAAAAAAATTTTAAAATTTGAAGAAAAAAGCCTTTTTATCATCCCTCAATATGATCATACTCGGATATTTACACATTTCAGTCTGCAAATATTAGTATCTATTGGAGGTAAAATACCTTCAGAGATAGAAGAAATTCTAAGTGATTCTAACATACGCAAAGCAGCTTTGTCCTTTACTCCACTTTCCATAAGGGTGTAAATCTTTTTTGCTAAGTTAGGCCATTCTACATAAATTTGACCTTGCTTCTCAAATTTATAGTAAAAATCACTCTTTATCTGCAATTTTGAGAATCATTGTCAACAATGAAGTGATAAAACATTTGAATATTACATGCAAACTTTTTTTGAAACCTACTAATTCGAATCCACGAGGCTGTGTTAGTACTGGACACCGTTCGAAAATGGTGTGTACTTTACCAGAAGTTAAATTCAAGTCCTCCAAGCGAAAATCTCTGCACTCATTCCAATTTGAAACTACAGATTCCCATGGTTCCCGATTATGGAGAAGCCATTGAACAGCTTTATTTGTGTAGCGCTCTTCATCCAAGACTATACATTTATACATCAGAAAAATAAATTGTTTTTT
>WSXT02175112.1:4316-22100 GCA_011762715.2 Neuroterus valhalla | reverse complement strand
GTCTCGGGTAGATGAGGCAATGAACTTTCGAGTTCCAAATGCTGATAAATAATAATAATAATAATAATAATAATAATGTGGTCACTCATCATACGCGTGAGGTAAGCGTAACTCGTAAAGAGTTATAGTTGGTATAGTTGGTACGGGAGGACACCAGTCTCTCACCAACATGCCAACAGCACCCAACGCTGCTTAACTTCAGTGATCGGACGGGAACTGGTTTTTCAGCTGTGGCGTGGCCGTTGGCATTTAATGATGCAAAATGAAACACAAACATTATTTACCTTTTATTTTGCATTTACGTGTATTTGTATTTACTTTCCAAAAAGTAGCATTACAACAACTATCGAATCATTATTGTTATTATTATTATTCTTTGTGGAATACATTAGTACTGAAATTTAGGCGTTTTCATCAAATTTTTCTCCTGAGATCGAAAGACTATTAATGAATTGAATACTGAAGAATTTATTTATTTATTTTGAACCTTAGACATATATTTTCACGTATTTCGCGGAATTAGGCTCAAAATTAGAATCTTTAATTTTTCATAAAATTTTCGATAGTTTAACAATAGCTGGAAGACAATTGGTAGTTTCTTTAGAAAGCTTTAATTTCCTATTCAAACGTCTCCAGGTTACTCATATCATTTAGCGTCGGATTGAAATGTTCAATTTCTTACACTCTCATCACAACGAGAAGACAAGCATAAGGCACTCATCCCCGCCCAATTTCTTATTTTTTACTTCATTCATCTGGATTAACAATGTGGACTAAAAGAAAATTGTTTCAATAGTTTTCCGGAAATTAAATACAAATATTGTTTTTCAAACTTTATTTTTTTCATCTCGACATAATTTGACCTCAGGAGTACAAAATTTAGGTATTTAGTAAAAAAGGTTTGTGTGTGTTTGTTCCAACATTACTCTCTTCATGATAACTCAAAAAGAAAGTTGAGCTAGGACTGCCAGGGCTATGAGATTTGAAGGGATTGTAGTCCCGAATGATGTCTATAATTAATTAGGTTTAGAGGTATGGATCCAGAAAGAAAATTAGGACTTTTTTTTCGGATTTATATTTTGTTCAAAAATTATCTTCAGAAATATTAAAGCAAAAAATTGTATGTGTAGATTTTCATAAAATACATTCTTCCTAATGAGAAAAGTTTGTTATTGATTAATTAAATATCGTAAGAATAACAAAACATGAATTTGAAGAATTCGGAAATTATCATATATTCTTGTTTATTATTATCAATATTTAAAATGATTCTCATCATATTATTATTATCAACTTTCATCATCCAGAACTTTTTGAGTTTTTAATTTTTTTTGAAAGTTTTTTTCTCTACTTATTGGGAGTGTAGCAAAGTAATAATTACAAAGTTTGTTTATTTTTTCATGATATTTACAGATTTGTACATTTTTCTAACGTATGCAGGAACGATAGTTCCCTTATACCGGGAATATAAAAATATTAGGAGTAGAGAATTTATTCAATATGACGAGGCAAATCGATTGATGTATTTAACAGAAAAGTGTGACCATATATAATTATGGAACATACTAATTTTTCGATTTTTTTTACATTTGAAAATGAAATTCACGATTTTGGGAGCGCACCAATGTTGTAAGTATAGAATTTATTATTATTATTATCATAAACAAGTATAAGCAAATAATAAAAAGCACAGGCGGAATCGCCTTCCCCAGCCACTCATACTCCTTTTACAATCCGAAATCCTCGTTATCATCCCTTCACAATATTGAAATTAAAATTGGTTTATCATACACTCTCAGAAACTTCTTTCCAGCGATAGAGGAACACTTTTACGGTTAAAATGCAATCGTTTGAGAATTCGAGTTGGAAACAGATACTTTAACGGTTAAAGTGCGAGTCGTTTAACTA
This sequence comes from Neuroterus valhalla, assembly GCA_011762715.2. Lineage (NCBI taxonomy): Eukaryota > Metazoa > Arthropoda > Insecta > Hymenoptera > Cynipidae > Neuroterus > Neuroterus valhalla. Next base: position 20,192 of record WSXT02175112.1, on the reverse strand, counting down.
AGAATCGTTTGAACGATCAGCGACTCTACTTTAACGCATAGGAGATGCAGTTTAACAGATAAAGTGTGACGTACTTTTACCGTAAAACTATTTGGGAGCATCGAATCGTTCAAGGTTGCATTTATGTGCACATGCGTGGAATAGCAAAATCATGCTTTCAAAATGCAATCCTTTCACAATTAAAGTGCATACGCTTATCGTTAATCTAAGAATCGTTTCGCGGTAAAAGTAGATCATCTTCTAAAGATGATGAAAATGATGAAGATGATGAAAATGCGTGATTCTATAGTTCAGACGACATCATTTCAGCGTTAAACTAGATCGTTTGAGAGTGAAAAGAATATGCTTTTAAAGTATTTTACTCTTACGTTTAGAGGACCGACTTTATCGTTGAAAGGAAATTTCTGAGAGTGTACAGGATAGCCGTTCAAATTGAGGAAAAAATTACTGGTTTACAAAGTTTTGGCACGATCATTGAAATGAGAGAAATCAAACTTTTGAACCTGAACATATTTTTATACAAAGTAGTTAGAACTGCATCGCAAATCAAGGTACTCGAATTGAAAATATTTTGAATTCACAACTTTTAAAATCGAAGCTTACCAAATTTAAAATTCCAAACTTTCCAACTTGAGAGTTCAGTAATTTACGCTAATAAAATAGGAGCTTTCAACACCTTTCAACTGAAACAATTTTGAATCAAATAAACTTCTGTAAATTTTAAAGTTCGAATATTTCTTGTTATTAATGTAAATGTACGCCATCATCTTCGATGCTTCAAATTGGCGAATGAAACAATTGAGACATTTTTAAATTATCTTTATTCCTCAATGTAGCGCTTGGACTTATTGCAGCTACAAAATAATTCATGATTTGATCTTAGTAACTTGCATTATACATAGTATAAGCAAATATCTAATTGAAGAATTTAACAACTAAACCTAACATTCAGAACAAAATAAAATCAAACTTATTTTAAGTTTAATTATATTCAGGGGGGCATTCTCACTAATTTCCCTCTCCGACTCACAAAGGTTAAAATACAAAAACCTACAAGAGGTTCTGTGGAAAATTGAAAAAAAAAGAAATATTTATTCCAAGTGATAAGAAATGTTTGTGAATTGACTGCACACTTCTGCAACTCGATTGATTATTACACTCCCTAAATCTGGATGAGTAAAATGATTTTATTGATTATAGGTGATATAATTTCCACAAATTTCATTATTAGTATAATAGGTTGTGAAAATTTGAATCATTCAGATTTCCTGCAGTAGAGGAGCGCAAATATTTTAAAAACAATTTTGAATATTTCAGCAAATATTATCCTTCAATGTTATGCTATTCTTGACACTGCAGCCCATCCCTAATACACTTATTCCTTCCGCAACCACAATAATTTTCACATTTAAAATGAAATCGTTTCACGCCTGAAAAACATACCTTAAACCACTTAAGCATCATTTCAATTCCTGCTTCTCCACACAAGTACTGTTTCAATAATCCCGGTTGAAAGTCTAGAGCAAGAACATGCTTTCCATGAGCCTAACAAAACCAAGATGAGAATATATATAGCTTCCACAAAGTAGCAAACTTGATATAAGTACACAATGTTGCTCTCAAAGATCTGTTATCGATTCATCGAAGGATTGAGAAGAAAGTGACAGAAAGTGGAAGCAGGGTGGACTCAAAGGGAAAAGAGAGAGACGGAAATAGCAAAAGCAAGAATAAGAAAGGAGAGCAAGACTGGCGGCCATGATGGTAAGTAGCCTCCAGGAATATGAAACGAGCTGAGATATCATCGCCAGCCGCGAGTCGGAATAAAACTATAAATCGGAGGAAACAATTACCCCGACTAGCTCGCTAGAAGATGCGGCTTAATGATAAGTGGTTGTTGCTCGATCCTTCCTTATGTTCGCCTCCTGGCCCCTTGGCCCCTTTGATACCGTGACTCCCTTTTTCAACGGACCCTACTTCTTTCTCTCCCCTCTTTGAATTCCTGCAATCGTTGCACAAGATCGCGTCAATTGTGCTGTCGATCGGTTTACTTTACGCGTTCCAACCTGCTGGATATAGTTTATGCGCGACCCACCTAATTTTGCGGTAAAATCGTTGATCTCGGAGAAAGGGTGACCGACTTCAGGGGTCGTCCTTCAACTATGATTTTTAACTCTTTTCTTGGAGTAGTTGAGTGCACTCCAAAAATGGAGTAAGCTCTTGACACTTTATGCTTATGGAGTATAAATATAACTCTTTCGAGAGTTAGATTGAAACGTTATGGAGTAACTCTTCAACTCGATATGGAGTAAAAATAAAAACTTCTCCAAGACTTCTCCAGAACTGCATCAGTTTATCACTATTTGCCATCGAATCCTGATGGGGAAAAATATATATCAAAAAGAATAATTTTTGAAGTAGGAAAAGCCTATTATGATACAGAATAAAACTTACAACAGGGAAAGTATCCATGCATGGTGCATGCCATAACTAAAAGAACGAAAATGCGGTTCAGATAAATAATAACCTATAATCAATATGATTTTTTTCAATTTCGATGATATCGACGAAAAGTGTTGAATATAACGACAATTGAATCTGACGGAACAGAAACATTTGACAACTTTAGGAAAATATTCCTTATTTCGATTTTGTTAGATATTCTAACCTCAAATGGCAACAGATCGTAAGAAACATATCTATTGATATTTCAGGGATTTTACGCCATTGGAAGGAAGGAAACAGAAATCTAAAACGTATCAAATATACGAATATAATAAAACTAACAGGTTTAATGTTTGAAAAATATACATAACGTACCTGCAAAAAAGCGCCAACACCGAACGTCGGACCAGCTGTTATTGCTTTTACTTACACTAGTATGGAGTAAAAATTTTTTCCTGATGCTGGAGTATAGATTTTTACTCTACAGATGAGAGTAGAAGTAAAGAATATACTCCGTATAGAGTAAAAAATTACTCTACACGACGGGTGAAATGTTTTAATCCTTGCTTGGGAGTGAAATATGTTACTCCAACTCAAAAGAGTAAAATTAGGACTCCATTAGAGTGCTTATTCACTCCAATTATAATTAATTGACGATTCTCTCCAAGTGTAGTGTAAAAAATTCACCCCACAATATTTAGAGAGTAGCCTTATCTAAAAATTTGATAAATAATTTATTAATAAATAAACTCTAATACATTATGCTACATTGTAGAAAAAAAAACAAATTCAATTTTCGTCACGCTGTAATTGTTATTAATAAAACTTGTAATTTAGAAATTACAGGGTGGCGATTCGGCGGGCGATTTCAAATTCCCGTTCATTTCCCGGTTTTTCACGGTCAAATTTTTCAATTTTCCCGTTCAACTAGAAGTAACATATTTATATTTGTCACAAAACGCTCACACTTATTTTTATCAAAATCTAAACATCCTTTGACACAACAGATCACACATTGCAAAATAAATTAATCCTAAAAAGAATACTCTAATTTTCAACAAAAAATATCATTTTTTTACGAAAATTGGAGCAGTTGAACTCACAAATAAAAAAAAAACAATTTACGGTAACAAAAAAACAACATATTTCCAACAAAATAGTTCATTTTTCAACCAATGTGATGAATTTTTAAATAACATGAATCTTTAACCAGAACACCTAAACTTCAAAACAAGAAGATGAATTTTTCATTAAAAGAATGAATATTTCACGGGAGCACTTCAATTTCCAACCATGAAGGTGAATATTCAAACAAGAAGATTAATTCCCAAAATCATTTTCTAAGAAAAATATTAAGTTTTAACAAAATAGTCGAATGTCAAAACAAAAAAAGAATGATTTTCAACCAAAAATGGACCAGCAACATTTTTAGTTTAAAAACTCAATTTTAAAACAAGCATAAGTGCTTATACTCAAAAAAATAGTCTTCAACTGAAGGAGTTGTGTTCTGAAGCAGATAAATTAACTTTTAATAAAAAGATAAATCGCCAACGAAAATAGTATTACTCAAATTTTGAATTGAAAAAAATAGATGATTAACTGAAAAATAGATTTTGAACTGAAACTATGAAATTTTCAATGTGAATAAGTATAATTTTCAGTTGAAAAAAATTACTTATAACACAAAAAAGTAACTTACAACAAAAAAAACTAACTTTTCAAACAAATTATTACATTTTCACAAAAAATGATGAAGAATAAAATGAGTAAATGTTTAACTGAAGTAGTGGCATTTTAAACCAGAAACAGAAAGACCAATTTTAAACTGAACATCCAACTAGATTAGTTCAATGTTTGGAAAAAAATTAATTTTCAACCAAAAAATACGATTTTCAACCAAAAAATACAATTTCTCAACAGAAAGGTTGAAATCTGAACCATAAAAATAGAAAATTCCAAACAAAAAAGTAATATGACATTTTTGGTTTGTAAAATTGATTTCAGACCAAACATAAGAGTTTTTAACTAGATGACTATAAACTATATAGATAGACTACTTCAATTCTAAAGACTGCTTGAAGTACTTTCTTTATTTAAAATTAGGAAGAGGAGACTTTAAAATTGTGATAATTTTTGAATTGAACGAACGATTTTCAAAAATTCCTCTCTCCTGAATGCGAAATATAATTAGTTTGAAAAGTTCCCGTTCCATGTTCCGTTTTATTTCTTTGTTGGCAACTTATTAAAGATTTATTATTCTTGTTATTGTTATTATTATCATTATGTTAAAATTCCCTGTTCCAAGTGAAATTTTACCTCTTCACTGAAACTCCCTGTCCCAAATTAAAAACTATAATTATTTTCTGAAATTCCCTATCATCAAATCAATTATCAAATTTGAGTCAGCTAAGAAAACTTCACAGAGCAACAAATTTGCAAAATTTTTTTCTTATAATGGAAAAAAAATCCTCCCTCTTATGATGTATAGATATATTTGAATATTTTGAGAATCAGATTAAAGGAACGTTACATCCTTCAAATCAAATGATAAGATCTCTTCTTGATTCATAAAAAGCAAGCTGTCATTTTTCGTATTTTTTTGGTAAAATTTTCAATAGGTTAAATCAACGCACGTTTTGGTGCTAGAATATAAATATCGGATTTTCATTTGTCTCAGTAAGAATATTTTTGCAGAAAACATTATCATTCTGCGACAAACTTTATCCAGTTTCGAGTAGAATATTTCTCATTCTTCCAAAAATATATTCAAATAGATATGCTTCAAAACAAAAGAGGCACCCGTATGGAAAAGTTGTCTAGCGGTAGCTCGACCCAGATTAGATTTCCTGGTTTCCGGCTTGGGTCTGGCCAAGAGTGTAACACTTTTTTTGACTAGGCCCAGGCAAGATCATCTGGTTCTTATGATAGTGTGAATTTCTTATTTTCAAATATCCTTGACCCTTGACCGAATTAAAATTGTTTTTGTTCCGAAATAGCAGATCAGCGCCAGTCCTGGGCCAGATCAGACTCACCTGACCGAACTCACAAATAACACAAAATTCTTTTATCCTATCAAACTGTTTTGTTGCATAGACAAGATTTTCTTGAATATCATTTCACGTAATTATGGGATGAAGAGAGTGCTTTTTTATTCAACAAAACACAGAAATCTCACCAGAATTTTATTTTCATTGAAATATTCTCCAGAATATTCAATTATATGTATTCAGAACATACACGTATTGGAAGACGAAAAAAACTTCTTGCACAGAGTTATTATGACACAAGCATGTATTGTTCCTCAATGCAATTTCAGAAGAGTTTACCTTGATTAGGGGAACCTTTATTTACGGAAACTTATTAAACATCGGGAAACTTTTTTTCCTCTCCGTTAATATTTCGTAGGATTCCTAGAAACAAAACAAATCTTTGTATCGTAATTATTGCGGCTGACGGTATCTCATAAAAAAATGTAAATAATTCCTTAATTGAAAATTCGTTGAACATACTACTTTACAAGCAGAATTTCTCGCGATTGTTCTTCAATTCTTTGAAAGTATTAACAAATCTTTTTGACATCAGAATTCTATGTTATCTTTCGTTATTCTAATATGAAAGAAGGTCTAATTTACGAAACAATGAAATATATCCTTTATCATTTATCATATTCTAATAAAAAATTTTCAAAGCGTTTTCATCTCTAAAATTTTTTAATCCATAAGATTTTTATTCGAATTTGTCTGCATTCAACTTTTGGATATTTTTCTCACATTGAATTATTTTATTCAAATAATATGAAAAGTTGCGGTACTCCGTCAAGCGACGATACAATTATTCTAAAAATTCTAAAATTTTGAATAAGAAATTGTACATAACCTTTGCACCGAAAATTACAAGCAGAATTGTGAGATTCTGCAAATGCCATTTTTCCTTGAATTCTATAAAAACTACACAAAAAACTTTCAGATATAATTATTCTATTTTTGTGTAAATATGAATTTTCTTTTCATTCCTTTAAAATTTACTGTAATTTCTAGTAAGATTTTGTGTTCAGCGATATCGTCTGAAATTTTATCCAGAAATTATTATATCAGGTGATAGATGTAACATTTGGAACAACTATGCGTTTTAGACAAAGTCAATTTAGAAACAAAGAATCAAGTGTACATCCTCAGTGAAAAAAAGTATACTTATTTGATATTTTTGAGCTCTCTTCCATATACTGTCGTCCTAAATGTATACCTTCTTTCCAGCATACAGTTGGTTAAAATTTGTCAGAAAAGCATTGATGGGAAATTTTTTGCATCTCATTTTGAACATTACCATTTTTAAAGGTTCCTTCATCTGTTCATGTGTCTTAAAAATATTGCAAATCAAAATTATACCAAATTCGACTTTTTTTATGAGGATCGGGCTTGTGATCTGATAGATTAGAGACCACTGCATGTAAATAATCACGTTTAATTAAACTTGTGAAGCGTTTTTCGGTGTTGTGTTATTAAGGGGGGATCCTCATATCGATGGCTCAAAGTATCGACTTTTTTTATTGCATAAATCGATAGTATAATAGTTCGTTAGTATTCTGTGAAATTTTCATAGCGAAATTTAAAACGGTTACGATACTATACGTATTTTCGCTCACTGTAGGCACCTACGAGAGTACGAGCTCACGAGTTCACCGCAAACAACTGAGTTTTTCTCGAAATATGATTTTCATAATTTTTCGATTTTGCGGGAAAGATTACTCGGCCAATTTTCTCAACGTATAAAAAAGAAAAAAAAACATTTTGAAGATAATTTATTCAGCTAGTCGATGAACCTATATGATTTTGCGTGAAAATTTTTCGCAACTTTTTTTTATTCTTAATAATGAAAAAAAAAAATTTTTGTCTTCCAAACTCCGCCATTTTGTTAGACAATTTTTTTAAATTTTAAATTAGGTTCATCGACGAGATATTGATCCAATAAATATATTGAAGAATATTGTCTGAAATTTTGAAAATAAAATACTTAATAGCTTTCTCAAAAAAAAATCGCAAAATTGGAGTGAATTTTTGGTCATCCATATGAGGATCCCCCCTTAACTAATAACTAAAAGCGATAAGAAAATAAAACTTAGAAGCTTCTCACAAAGTGAAAGTCTGTATGAAATAGAACTTCTCAAATTCGAAGTTTTGAAACACAAAACTAATAGTTTGAAGAAATTGAAAATACCAAGGTCCTCAATTTGAAAGAATTGAAAATTAAATTTTTCGTATCTGTGTGTACTCATTGAAATGTTGTTGTTGTTAAAATGTTTAATGTTTAATGTTTCTCATTTGATCGACGAAGTTAAGCAGCACTTAATTCGATTATTTCCGGATCGGTTCCATCCTGCTCGACGAAGCAAATGTGAAAAATGCCCAACGCTCCGGATTCAAATTTAACAAGTAAAATGAAAATGAATTGCATACGATAACACAGTTTACAGTTCGTTAAACCTTTCCTAAAAGATAGTAAGGATCGTACTTTGAAATTCATCCATCAGAAATAAATTTAGGATAAAGAATTATAAAAATAATCAATAATTTACAGTAGGATTTTGAATATTTTATAACTAAACACTTTTGCTTGTATCAAATATGTGAATAAAAAATTCCCAGCGTACTGCAGTATGATAACATAATTTGCAGTTGGTGTAACCTATTATAAAAGATTGCGATGCATCAAGATGATGAGATTCAAATCTGCTAATGAATAAATTATAATTGTAAATTATAATCTCTAGTAAAGTATATCATAATTAGACAAGAGTTTATAAAGCTCGCAATAGAAAAGCATGATAATGATCTCTGATGGTATCGCAGAATGAGAGTTTATGCGGGAAGCAGATTAAGTTCACACCATTCAGTACGAAATAAAACAATAGTAATATTACATCCATCAGGATTGAGGTAATATAAAACTCGTTCCAATCGTGCCTTTCTTCACGTGCGATAATTTAGTTATTCCCGAGCATTGGTTTTAATACAATGAAACATATTTTTATTACAACAATGCATCATGTTTTCTAAGCGGAGCTATTCTAAGTAATGCTTACTTAATGAGGAGAATAATTATCAAGTAAGATACAATCATAATGGCTTCAGTCATCTAGATGTTCAGATTCAGGAAGTTTGCATAAACATTAGCTTCCACGATTTTTATGTTATCCCAGTAAATCATTGTCCTTCAAGAAATATAAAAAATGGTACTACTCCGAATATTATTAATCAGAATTGGCAAATATTTTTTGAATTACAACCTAACCTTTACTGATGATGCCCAAACTTAATAAAATCCGTTTATGGATATGGCAGTATGGCACAATGTAATCCTCAATTGGAATTTCTGACCAGGAGTTTTTCTTATTTTGTTGATCTCTTAGTATTTTTCTCCAAAAATATGGTAAATGAGAAGTCGTAGTTTTTTGAAAATAACAGTAAGATATTTGTTGAGTCTCTTGATTAGACATGCGCAAGTTTTGAATTTGCCACCCTGGATGAGCTATTTGTTTACTCAAGATTGCGCCGCGAGCTCTGCACAGAGAAACCAAAATTCCCCGCCGCGATGTCGGCCTATGTAATTTGTTAAATACCTGCGTTTTCAAATTACTTAAAAATGGAGGCCAATCGCCGAAGGAGGTTTCACCTGCAGGGTATGGATGATACACCTATGGTCTTCCTCTTCTTCTAAGTTAGGGAGATGCAGATTTCGCGTACACCAAGAGAAAAACGAGCAATCAGGTACTTCGCGAAAAAGTTGAAGACACGCTCTTTAGCATGCCGGGAGGGTTAACCGTTAAGACGATCATTAAGTTTATGGGGGAGCGTGAGACGTGGTGGTTGGCAATTATTGATGCTGTACGAACAGCACGATCTTCACCACACGAAGAAGAATCCATATTTTCTAATTCAATTTTCTAGTTTTTAGATTCATCATTGGTTCATGTGCAACCGTAGATAGGTAAACCAATCAGTTTTTACTCAAAAATTTGTGGCTAATTTTCATAACTTTGAAACAAAAGTGCGACGCTTCCAGGCCATTCAAATGTTCCATTAAATTTTTTGAATGAAACTTAGACCCGTGTAGAAATCGCCACATATTTTCTCGAGTACCGATCTGTCCCTGATTAGTTTAATATCTTCGGGACCAAATCGGGATGAGTCTATCTCCCAGACCCGGGCCAGACCGGTTCCAGTATTGCAACGCCACCTAGTTCCAATTTATGGAAGTTGCCTTGCTGTCAGATGGAGTGTATCATTATTGACGGAATTCATGTTCGTTATTTGAGTTTGAGTGTATAATGTGCAATAAACAATATGCCAAAGCCTAGTGCACCACGAGTTCGAAAGCAACGCATGTTAGCTGCTTTAGAAAATTGTTGTTATGTGAACGAGGGTAAGTATGAGATTCTTTCACTTCAGGCTAGAGACAGATGGCGCCAGGACACGTCAGTCCTGTCATAGCTGCTGCACTTACACACCGTCAAATTCATAGTTTGGCGTGTTTCTTGAGTCTGTCTGTGTGATCAACAAAACCCTTGAAAATCCACGTTCGTCGAACACAATTGTCGTTGTTGTTCTTATAGTTCAAATGCGATAAACAAAATGAGATGCATTGTAATAATATCATTTGGATTGAAGTATGCTATGCATGAACCATCACGTGTATGAGGTACAAATAAAAATCTTCCATTAGCTTTTAGAAAATTTTTTTTTCATAGCTTCATTCGAAGGGAATTTGAACTTTACATTGCTGTTGCGAGATATTACACTGCATTCCATTATGTTTATCGCACGTAAACAATAAAAACAACAACGACAACTGTGTCTGACGAACGTTGACTAAGCAGGTCATGTTCTCGGTTTTGTTGATCTCACAGACAGGCTAACGAACACGCCAACACAGCTATGAATTTGACGGTGTGTAAGTACAGCAGCCATGTCAGGACTGACGTAGCCTGGTGTCATCTGCCTCTAGTTTCAAGTGAAAGAACTTCTTTATCTTTCTTGACTCAAGACCTAACCTTCAATTTGGAATTTATTTGGAATGTTAATGTAAATTGTACATTTTTGCAATATTTCTAGTTAACCCCAACTGCAAGTTCTAGAAATATCAGAAGATGAGAGTATCGTTGATGAAATCGGGAATGGTGATGTACTGATGGGTCATGATAATTTTGATTCTATGTTCTCATAAGGATTCAGATACTGGTCAGGTTCTAAATGTCAACGTAGATTTGAACAAGAATTTCTGATAAGCTCTATAACCTTCCAAGTAAATATCTTTTTTTTATTATTACTAGAGGAAGCATTTTTTGCATATGTGGGAAGCGAAGTCTTCATGAAATAAGCACAATATATTATACGCATAATAAATACACCCATTTTAGATAATTTACAACTCATTTTCTAAACAGATTGAATAAGGGTGTTGAAACGAACTTTTAACCTCAAAACTCGATTTATTCATTTTAATAGTACTTCGTTTAGAAATAGAAAACTGTCTTTACAATCTTTCCTTACAAAATGAGGAATCATAAATCTAACCTCAAAATGCAATTCCTCAATTATACGAAAGAAGCAGGCAGTTGACAGTCAAAACTAAAAGTTACGAAAATGTTGACTGGAGCCGAGTGGTGGCGCTGGCTGTAGTTTTAGGCCGACAGTTTGTGAAATACATGGGAAAAGTATCAACAGTGGTTATTTTTAAGTTTTTAAGTACATAAACGGATATTCAAGTTGCTCCGGAAAAGTGCAAGTTTTTATGAAAAATGACAGCTTTCTTCTAAGAATTTAAGAGATCTTATCATTTGATTTGAAGAATGTACGTTTCTTCAGTCTGATTTTTAAAATTTTTTAATTCTATACTTTAGGAGAGAAAGTATTTTTATTTTAAAGTCGTTGCTCTGTGAAATTTTTTTAGCTGACTCCAGTTACATAATGAACAAGAACACAACATGGAACGTGAACCTTTAAAAATTTGGAAGTGCCCTGTTCTTAATTCTGAATAATAAGTTTAACTGATTCGATTTGAAAATTCCATAGTTGTAGTAAAAAATTACGTTTGTTTGGTTCGCAATTTATCTCTCTGAGCAAAAATTAATTTATCTGTTTGAAAATTTAACTATTTTAGTTGAAGCTCCTTCGTTTTAGTTCGTTTTAGTTGTAGCAAAACTTGCTACAACTTGAATTCTTAAAATTCATCAATGTGTATATAATCATTTGAATTTAATGTATAATTATCTATCTATATAATTGAAATAAATGAATAATTATGTACCTTAATAAATCGTTGTCCAAATTAGAAGAGAAATATAGAATTCCAGAATATGCTTGAATTAATGTTGATTTCATTATTCATTAAAAATGTCAAATTTGAAAAAAAATTCAATTGAAATCTACCTACTATTTTTATAGTTTACGATATTTACATATGTTGATGCTATGAAATTGATTTTTTTGTAGAATTACTGAATGTATTCCGTGATAACGTATTCGTATCTAGTCATTAAAAAATTGTTTCTTAACTTTTTCTTAGGGCCTATTCATTTACTGGATATTTGAAATATTACCAAATATTTTTTCTCGATAAATATATATGCTGAAAAACGTGTATTAATAATCAAAATTAATCAAATTCGAATTTTCCTCATGTTTCGGTTTAAAAATAATTTTTTATGGCAAAAATGTTACTACTGCATTTTTGGTAGGAAAATATTATTGTTGTATTCTGAAATTAAACCTTTTTTTTTGAAAAATTGCATTTTTTGCATGAAAATTCATTTTTCTGACAGAAATTTAACTATCCTAGTTGAAGGTTCATCATTTCTGTTAAAAACTCGTCTTTATGGTTTGAAATTCAACTACAGCAGTTGAACATATTTGAAATTTTATTTAGGAATTCATCATTTCGTTTATAAACGTAAAACTTTCTTTGAAAGTTGTTTTTCTTTATTTTCTTGGAAATCAGTGTTTTTTGTTAATAGTCATCTTTTTAAAACTGAAAATGGAACTCATTCTAATTGAAAATTCTATAGTTGTAGTTAAAAATTCATTTGTGTGTTCAAACATAAATTTTTTTATTTGGAAATTGAAAGTTCAGATTTTGTCCAAAAATTTATCTGTTTTTGTGACAATTATTTCAAATGTTTGAAAATTCAACTCTCTCAGTTGAAGATCCTTTGTTTGAGTAGTAACTCTTATGCTTGGTTTGAACTTATTTTTTTTAACTAAAAATGTTACTTTTCTATTTTCGGTTGGAAATCTTTTTTTTTTTTTTTTTTTAGTTCGGAATACAAGTATTTTATTCAAAGAATGCGTTTATTAGGAGAAGACTATTCTTTGTAATAGAAAATTAATCTTCTAATTTGAATTTTCAGCTTCATGGGTTGACAATTGAAGTGCTTCACTTAAATATTTATCTTTTAGTTGAGAACTCATCTTCTTGGTTTGAAACTTAAATGTTCCAGTTGAAGATTCATAATTTTATTTGAAAATTTATCACTTTGGATGCAAAATGAACTATTTTGTTGGGAAAAACTTTGTATTAAAAGATGTTGAGAATGACCGAAAATCTTTGAATATCATTGCAAAAGAAAAATGTTTCCAAGAGATTTGATCCTGATGTCCACTGCGGTGAGAAAAGTCGAAGGAAAAGAACCTTATATGAAGATTTTTTCTTTTGCACATGCTAGTTAGGTACAAATTCAATATCTTATATAATTGAGACTAAACTAAAAATCATAATAATTTTATATCCAAACTAATCTTTTATAATTTATAAATACGTATTTGGATTTAAAAATTCTAAGATGAGAATGAGCGTGGTCTTCATCTCCGTCTTCCCAGTCCAAATGTTATTTTTTTTTTTACCAAATTCTTCACAAAAACTTTTCTCTTGTCTTTTTGCACTATTTTTGTGTGCCGATTTTTTCTTGTCAATTCTAACTAATAAGGTCTAATAGGACCAGGAATGTTCCATCCGGAGAATGCAAACTTTTCATGATTATCATACGTTGTCTTTTGATTTCCCACATTTGTTGGTTTTCTTTCTGAGACGTGAAAGAACAAAAGACAATAATGTAATCACACAGTCTTTTTTATGCGATATTTTGGTACAAAGTCAACTATACGCACGAGTACCAATTTTCGCATAAGGAATAATATTAAAGTGAAAATTTCTTAATAACTTAATTATTAGGAGAAAATTCCTAATGTTCAAGGAAGTGCGTATAAAATTCAAGCATTCTTTTAATAGATTGCCGCATAAAATAAATTGCACTAACTTACAACCATTATAACATTCTCCAGTATTAGATAATTTGTTAAAAGTAACGACCTTATTGTAAAAGCTACTTGGAGTTTTTTATCGCAGCTATAAAATACAATATAGAAAAGTACTGTATTCAAGAAAGAAACAGTAGGATTGGGTCTAGAATGTTTCAGTCTTTTCAATTCTACAACGTTGCAATAAAACTTCAGAAGTTTAATATCAACATTTTCTGGTTTTGTTTTGCAATTTGATAAAGACAAGATCTCTCATCCTCTTCCTTCTGTATCTCAAAACTTGCCTGATGTTTCAAATTTCGAATGATAATAAACCATAAGTTTTCTCACCTTTTCTTGTTAGTTTTCTGCTAAGCTAGCGGTTCTTTGGACTCTTGAAACGACTTCCTGCCACTTTGCGAGTGTCTGGAAGGCCGGATCCAATTTTTTCATCAGTTTGCATGATTCTGATTGGAGTGATTGGAGAAAAAGGGGGTGTGGCGTTGATGGAGGGCCGTGATTGGGGGACATTAGCGTAATGATTGGCCTGCGAAGGGGTAAACGTGGTAGCCGCATAAGTGCACCCATACCATGATTAGAGTCTCGCGATATCGTGAGCCACTGCTACGAACGCTATTGCCATGTTAATGTTAATTTTGGGCTCCGAGTCTCCGACCCATCATACCAGAGCCTTCATTTGGCAAAATTGCAAAAATGCCACAGATCGATAGTACCTCTTTATATATCCCGATAGTCTCACTTTCTTCACGAAACAAGAAAAGTAAATCCTATCTCTTCTAGTTACTACAGTGGGTGTACACCTACATTTCTAAATAGTTAAATTGCTAAGTGCATCAAGCACGAATCTTCGTGCTCAATCATTATAAGGCTTACGTCTATTCAAGTGTAACGGCATGGAGCAAGGGTCTCTATTTTTGCTAAAAAAGAATCAAGCGATTAAGAATGCTCCTGTGATGAAATAGTAGCCTGGAAATATTAAGAAAAATGCCTGTGATATTTGATTTTAGGTAAGGATATTCGAACTGATAAGTAAGCGAACCAAATTTCAAAACTGATTCCTTATGGTACCAGTAAGTTTAACAAATTTCAAAATTTATATCAACTGTTACCAATTATGTAAACCCACTTTTGAGAACTCGTAAATAACTGGTACCAATCAGCAGAGCTTATCTAAGAAGCTAACCCATTATTCAGTAGTGGTTCCAAAAATTCTATTGGCTGAGAACACAAGTTTTTGGAATGTTATACCAGATATGTGAACTAGATTTAGGGACTGAAGTCAAATGTGACTAAAGTCACAAGTCAAATTTAAGGACTTGTACTTATTGGCATCAGTAAGTTTAGTACCAGCTCAACGTTGTACCAGTCCGGTATGCAAATTCCTTGGCTGGCCCCACGTGGTATCAGTAAATTTAATCCAATACCAAACTGGTACCAACTAATTTTAATGATTTGAACCAAATTCCAGAATGTATATCAAATAGTTCTACCCAGTTTATAAGTATACCCAACTGGTATCAAAAACTTAGACATGTTTTAGGACTTATTCCAAGTGGTACCAGTCAAATTAACCAAATTTATCAGGAACTTAACATACAACATTTTATTTGAGCCACTCATAGTTACCAGTCAGTTGAATCAACATTAATAAGGATAGCAACTGATACCAACTAGTTTTAATTATTAAAATCAAATTCCAGAATGTATATCAAAAAGTTCTACTCAGTTTAGGAGTATGGCCAGCTGGTAACAGTTACTCAGACATATTTTAGGACATATTTTAAGTGATACCAGTCAAATAAACCAAATTTATGAGAAAGTTAACATCCAACATTTTATTTGTGCCACTCATTGGTACCAGTCAGTTGAACCAACATTTATAAGGATAGCAACTAGTACCGACTAGTTTTAATTATTATAACCAAACCCCAGAATGTATATTGAATAGTTCTACCCAGTTTAAGAGTATGCTCAACTGGCACTAGTAACTCATACATATTTAAGGACTTATTTCGAGTGGTACTATTCAAACAAATCAAATTTATGGTAAAGTTATCATCTAAGATTTTATTTGTGCCACTCATAGGTACCAGTCAGTTGAATCAACATTAATAAGGATAGCAAC